>VBRH01000095.1:52693-69947 GCA_014578085.1 Cardamine resedifolia
AAAAAAAAAAAAAACTTGAACCTTTTGAGAAACTAGAGAGCCATCTTTGAGGAATAGCAGAGACGCATGAATTGACCTTGTAAAACATTCACTACGTGTTCATGAGCATATCTGCAAATTTAATTATATAAAAGTTTGGTAGCGGTCACGTCTTTGCTAGTTTTTATATGTCTGTCTATATAGACCTTCTCGTTTGCGTTCAATTAAAGATTTGGTCATATCTCTCATCATGGCGGAGGAGAAACCGAGGAAGAGCCTGACCAACAGTAGCAGCAGAGGTTCGTTGAAGACCAAGAACCCGTTTAGCCGATTTAAAGACGAAGACGGTGACAACAAAAACAAGACAGGATTGTCGATGAGGAAGTCGTGGTCCACGGACTCACTTGGTCTTCTCAGCAACAGCAACAGATTGGGGAAGATGGTATGTGTATGTGCTCCTACAAAGCACCAAGGCTCATTCCGATGCAGGTTTCACCGTTCATCGGCCAACAGCCATGGTGCAACTGCTCCACAACTTCATCTCCCAAAGCCCTTGCTTTCTTCTCGAGGTCATGATGACCAATAATGTCACATAGTCTCTTGCGTTATTCACAAAACCAATATGCACGGTCGTGGTTTGATTGAAGATGATTTTTTCTTTTTCCCTTTACATGTGATATATCCGTATTGTATTCACGTGTTCATGTATGTATGGTGAGCTTGAAAAATTCTTGACAAAACAAACGGAGAGCTTGAAAGACTATTGTTTTCCATGGGATGCTGGTTTGGTTCGAGTCGTTTGACAATAGTATCTTTATAAGATAAGGAGAATAAATTTATTTCATTCTCTGATTAGTACACAATGCAACAAGTGTATTTGAATGTTTTCTCTGTTGACATAAACAAACTAACGGTAATGACTTGATCACTAATTCCCACATCAAGCTATGATCTTCTCATGCCTCTTAATCTTTAAGAACCACCGAATACCTAAATCAGAAAACAATAATATACAAAACCATTAATCCAAATTTCTATAATATATGGATGTTGAGTTGTGCTAAAGCGGAACAGCTAATGAACCAGGGTTGGGTCAGATTAAGGTTGAAAAGCTGGCACACAGACACTATGAGTCTAACCACTAACCAGCAAACTAGACATTAATCTATAGATTATAGTACTTATCAATGGGTACTATACTACATATAAAAGCTATAAATACGGTTTGGACAAGCATATTATCCATTAGTCGAGGAGGTTTCAATGTGGACTCATCCAGGTTTGAAAGGTTGATCTACCTGATAATACAATATGTATCCGATTCTGGCTGTATCCCTAAGCTAAATTACTATATAATAGGTTGTTCTGTGGATGATTAAAGATATTCGTCTCACTTATTTCTACTAAAACAGGACTTCATTGTTCTTCAGAAAATAAGATAAAAAGTACTGACCGATGCTAGGACATCCGTGGAGAGCCCAGGTTTGCTCTCAGATATCTCATTGTTCACTGATTTCTTCTGCCTAAACTGACGAATCACCCTAGGCGGAAAGACTGCTGGTGCTTCAGTATTGCTACCCGATTCTTCCTGAATCTTCCGTTTCTGCCCACCGCAAAACCAGAACAATATAAACCAAACATCAAGTTAGACTAGTGAGATATCCAGAGGGAGAAAAAAAAACCAATACAATCCCTCCAAATGAGAGAGCCAATAAGTCAAAGTTTTGATACCATTTGCTTCATGGATCACAAGCTATAAGTTTCAGACAAGCAGATACCGACCAGATGGGAAAGAATATTAATGAATTTACAATATTAGAAAGAGTGAGCACCTTATTCATTCGTGCATCTATCTCGGTCATGGCACGCGACTTCTCTACTTTAGTTAGATAAAAGTCCTTCTCTCGCTTGGCAGCAGAAAGAACCATATTTAATTTCTGTTCCCGTACAGCACCTTTGTATGCTGCAAAAAATGCAACCCTTTGTAGATTAGAGATCATATAAAAGTAAATGGTCGATGAAGTTAAGCAGAGAAATTGTGCGGTTAACAATACCGATTTCTTCAGTAAGATCATCCCATTTGAATTTAGTCAAGTATTTAATGTTCCAAATATCATAGTATACTGATGACTTCTTTTTCCCCCCTGAGAACAGAAAACAGCAAACATTAATGATCATTTATGCTTTAGATCTAACCTACTGACTATGCATACTGATATGATTCAATAGAAATACCAATTTGTTCTCCATTTAGCATATCCGCAACCCTTTTAGCAACACTTTTCTTAGAAAACTCCACCCACCTGCAGTGAATGAACAAAAGAAAGATATTGAAAACAAGATATGAAGAACCCAAATAATCAATGTGGAGAAGTGTTTTGAAGTTCTATATGAATATTCAAAAGTAGAACATTACAAATAGGTTGACAATTTTGAAAACAGACGAGAAAAAAGCCAATAACTAGAGGGAGAAACCTGTATCCTTAAACATACCCTTCAGAAAACAATTGCCCACGAAATCCACCAGCTCGCTTGCGGTGCACTTGCGCTTCAGGATCTGAATAGAAATTAACTAATGCATCAGCTAATATTTCAATACAGAAGCACATATCCATAAAAGGATAAACTTTACCTTCAGGTGCAAGATAAATCCTTCCGAGTTCTCCATATTGAGAGAGAATCTGGCGAAGTCTAACGTGATCCATGTGTGGTGGAATGCGACTTAAGTAGCAGACCCCACGATTGTCAGCCTTAGAAGCTTCCTTTAGCAATTTCTCTTTCAACTTCTTTTTCTTTCTATCAGCCTTTTGACTCTTCATTTTTTCCTTCGTCTCCTCCTTGGACATTTCATTCGCAAGCTCGAGAGATTCCTCACTCGGCATCTTCTTAAGCAGCTGCAAGAACCATTACAAAAGCAAATTGTTTTATGTATACTGAACAAAATCCTGAATTTCATCTAATCATCTACTAGTGTAACTTCTCAATAATTTCCAGCTACTACAACCAAGAATTGCATTCGTAACTTAGCAGATGAAAGAGGCCCTAAGCTCTAGACAACGAATCAACAAATTTAATACGACCTCTAATCAGTTTTTGCAGTCCTAAAACATAGAATGAAACAAGAGAATTTAATCAGAATCTCTCCTTGGTCTTCGTTTCTGAAGGAAAAAAGGGAAACTTTACCGTAATAAGAAGAAGAAGCTAGTGACGCCGGCGAGTCTCTGTTCGGAGGAAGAGGAAGAAGAAGAAGACTTCTTTTCTCTGTGGGTTCGGTTGTTTAGGGTTAAATAAATCCGGTTCTCGTAATGATATAAAACCGGTATCTTCGGTATCCGGTTATCGTTATTTAGGTTTTTTTATGTCTGAAGCGGTCCATCACTAGGCGGCTTCGCATCTCAAACTTGGTTTCTTTCTTCCTCTCTCCTTTGTTTTACTCAGGAATCGTCGTCTCCATCTATTAGGATCGACCCGTCGGGATTTTGTTGCTAAAGTATCAAACTTTGAGAATCGGCTTGCTTATATTACTCTAATCGTAACGTGTCAATCGGTGATCGTTTTCAGATTCGACTCTTATAAGCAAGAAATGGACGCTGATTCCAAAAGATTCATGTCGACTCTTAGATCTCGATCTGGTAAGCTTACCATCAAAATTTTACTTGGTGTTTGATTTTCCTTCGTGGGTCTTGTTTTGCTTACTTTTAAAATGGTGGAATTTGAAACCAAGTGTAGTTATAGTGTCTTAAGTTGCTAAACCAATTGATTAGAGCTTGTAAGTTAGAGCAATTCTTTACCGGATAATATGTTTTGACTGCCGATATTCTCAATCACTAGACATGGATGTTTTGTACTGTTATGCAAGTGAGATCAAAGTAAGATTCATATATTAGTTTCTGCTCCCTTTTAGTTAATTCCGAGTCTAGTTTGAGTTACAGAGTGAGTTTTGTTTATGGAGCTGTAATACATGTTTTGCTAGTGAATTGATTTGATAAAAATACAATCATATCTCATGTTTTTTTTCACGATTTGATGGATGTTTCCTTATCTTTGACCAAGAAGGGTAAGCCTTTTTCTCTTAATACTCTTTATTGATTTTTCTTAGTATATACAGATTAGAGGAGATATGATCTTTACTTATTGGGTTTAGCTTGATTCTTGAATAGTTAAAATTTTCATTTGAGGTTGCTTTGCTACAGAGAAAGTATGCTAAAAATACACTAAGATACGATATCTTTCTCAGGATGTCGAGGATAATTCCTCAGGTTTGTTATGTTTAGGATTTTGGGTATTATTTAGTTGTGTTTTATTTTCTACCCTCTCTAAGTCTTGAATTTGGTGTTGAGTTTTGATCATAATGGTTATGAGAAGTCTGATGAAATGCTATGCCTTTCCCCTTTAAATGCAGAGATCTTAATGAGCTCTGAAGAAATAGATGGAGACGATGATTTCCAAGAGGAGTTTCCTTGCCCGTTTTGTGCAGAGTCATATGATATCATTGGCTTATGCTGTCACATAGACGATGAACATACGTTAGAGTCAAGGAATGCGGTATTCCTTTCTTCCTCGCTTAACAATACATTTTTTCAGGAAATCCAAAACTTTGATCCACAGGCCCGGATGTTCTCTTACTCTGTTAGTTAGATTAGATCATGAGGAAAGCCGTTATTTTGCAGGTATGTCCTGTATGCTCGGTCAAAGTGGGAGTTGATATGGTAGTGCACATAACACTTCAGCACGGGAGTTTATTCAAGGTATCTTCTTTTTCCCCCATAATATTCATGTGTTTTTCACTTAAAGTAGCTACAATCTTTAATTTCATTCACACATTTTTCTTAGTTTCCTGTTGAATTCCCTAATGAGTTCTACTTGCAGCGAAAACAAATGTCACAGAAAAGCCGCAGTTTACATTCAAGACTTTCTCTTCTTCAGAAAGAGCTAAGAGAAGGAAATTTACAGAGGTTGTTAGGAATTCCTTCTCGAAATGGTACAGCTGCATCGAATGTAACTCCTGATCCTCTTCTGTCTTCGTTTGTTGGACCTACACGATCACACTTACCTCCTGTGATGCACCAAACCAAGAAAATATCAGAGAAGAAACAGTTGGAGCGGTAAGGTTTCTTCTATATTCAGGACTTCTAGTAGCTATTTTAGTCTTGACTCTCGTTCATGAGAAGCATTGAAACTTGTGTAGCAACAGACAAGTGGGAGTCTCACCTGTCTCAACAAAAGATCGGGAAGAGCAGACAGAAAGATCTGAGTTTATTCAGAGGCTCTTAACATCAGCCATTCTCGATGAGGTGTAACCGAGCAAAAGCAAAGATTGAGTATGCAGATGAACTAAATGAATCTTCTGCAACATCAGACCTAGAAAATCTGGTAAATACGAATCTCTAATTTCTACTTGTGTAGAAAAACCTACAGAGACAGACATGTTTTAATTGGAATCCTGATTCAACTGTTTAGGGTTTCAGAGGAAAACTAATGCTTAGGAGAAGAAGACGAAGAAGAACAAGATACAAGTGTGTTATACCTATATCTATACATGTTAATGTATGTTTTAACTTTTAAGGATACAACGATAAGAAAAATGTTGAATAAATTGTGTAGAAATGTGTTATATCAAGCCATTAATGGCAATAAAGATGGAGAGAATATCTTTGGTTTTGGAGAACATTGCAGATGAAAGAAACAGAGCAATTAGTAACTCAGACAAGAGTTTTTGAGATTTTTAATAATAAAAGAAAAAGAAAAAAAAGAAAAAAAAAAGCCTAAGACAAGATAAACTCGTCTCTGGGTGTTTTTTCTCAAATAACCAAACTTATAACAAAACTCATAAAGCTTGATTGAGACTTTGAAAACGCTAACAAAAAAAGTTTGAGCAGACTGAGATCAACTAGTGCAACGTTTCTTCATTCCTTGTTTGATAAAGTCTTCAAATAAACCATAGCTATATTCTTTATCTCCATCTTGTGAATGTGTCTTGATGAGGTCAGTCAAGAAATCATCAAAATCGTCTAGGTTCATCTCAGAAAAGTCATCCGAGTTAGACGGAAAAGGCAATAGTTGCGGCTGAGGATTCTGATGTTGTGCTGACGGCTGCTGTGGCAGATAAGCATAATTTTGTGGCTGCGATTGATGCGAAACCAGTGGAAGTAAAGGATACTGTGGTTCCTGATACACAATATCATGAGGCTGCTGCAGCTGTTGTATCTCCATCTGTGGTTGCTGATACTCAGCTTTAGAAGACAGCTCAATCTCCATTTCTAATGCTTCTACATCTACAATTGCAATGCCTTCTTCTATCTTCAGCTTCTCTTTCTCTGCTTTCTTCTTCTTCTTCTTTTCCGCAGCTGTAGTCAAATAGATCTTGCACAGAGCATACTCGACCTACCATGCACACACCAACCAAACCCTAAAACTGACAATAAAACCCTAAAACTCACAATCTCAATAACTTGTAACCCAAGTAAACATACATACTTCGTCGTCATTGTGTGAAGAAGAAGACTCAAAACAGTATTCATGCATTAACCAATCCCCTTTGACGCCATTTGGTTGTTTCCCAGCGAAGTAATTTAGTGAGGTCATGTTGCCGACTACGCCTTGTCCAGCGTTAATCTTCATGGGAGCTACTGTTCTTTTCCAGTATCCTCCATTGACGCAACGACTGTTATATTTTCCACCTTTACACAGCTTGGTCCACTCCGTTATAAAGAGCCATTCTTTCTCATTAGCTTTCTCGAATTTCTCTGTTTCAAATTAAAATAAAAAAGAAAAAAGAAAAACAGAGCCATTCACATACCAAAAAGAAAAATCAAGAATTAAGAAAGGAATCGACGGAGACAAACCTGTAAGTTGTTGTGCATTGTAGTCGTAGATGTTGACGTAATGAATGGGAACATTGAGCAATACGTATCTGTTGCCTTGCGAGAAGGGTTTCAAGTAATACAAGATGAGTTCTTCGTCGCTTGGTGTAAACTTGTAACCTGGCGGGAAAACTAACGGTTGCATCGACGGAGAAGAGAAGTTATCAGCGACCGAAGAAGATGAAGAAGGAATGTTGTGGTCGGCGTTTGGTGACGGTGGTTGTGTTTCTCGTTCCGGCGAGGATCTTGCTTTGCGCTTGTTTCTTGACGGAATCGCCATCGAGTGGCTCGAAAGAGAGATTTAACAACTTCTGTCGATGGCTTTTAATAAAATAATGAGCATGTTTAAGCTCTAATCTATTAGTATATATATATATATAAGTAGTAGCCTAACTAACTCATTTCTATCGGGAATTGAAAACTAATTCTGTTAAAATTTTGATTTATGCGTATTCCTAGTTCCTATTGAATTAATGAAACAGAGCATGGAGGTTAACAAAAATAAAATTAGAAATATATTTTTTGAATCAATTTTTTTTTTTGTTCAACGAAATTCAATCTCTTTATTTTTATGAAGATTAATTTTAAATAAAAATAAAATAAATATCTTTTTGAAAAATATTTGCTGGAAATGGCACCGTTGGATCCGAAAATATAAAATTTTGACTTTATGATTCAAACAGAAAGATTTTTACTTTATTTAAACATCCACTTAAAATGGATTTTAACTAGAGTGAATGCTTATGAGCACCAAAATTAAAATTTATTTTCATATAAATCCGGAAGAAAATGTTATACATAAATTTTGATTAGAATAAAAGAGGCAAAGTATCTGAGGAGATAGATCTTGTTATTATGCAACTCTAGTATTATAACTTTGGAGATATAAAAGGAAAGATGTGATAATGGGATCGCTCTTTTAATTAAAACACTTTAAAAATCAAGACTGTGGTTGATGCGAATCCAGTGAGGCTAGCAAAAACTGTGGCTGATTATACTGTTGCAGATACTCAACTATACGAGACATCTCAACATCTATAGTTGCATAGCATTCTTCTTCTGCTGCCTTCAACTTCTCTTTCTCTTCTTTCTTCTTCTTCTCATTAGCTGCCTTTTGGAGCCAGATAAATCTTGCACAAAGCATGATCCACCTACATTCACAAATCAATCCAAAACTCACAATCTTAATAACTTGTATCCCAAGCAAACAAACAAACATACCTTCTCGTTATTGGGCGAAGAAGACTCAAACTAATATTCTTGCATTAACCAATCTCCTTTTACGCCATTTGGTTGTTTTCCAACGAAGTATTCTAGTGTGTTTTTGTAGCCAACTACACCAAATCCGGCTTTAATCATCTTGGCAGATGCTGTTCCTTTCCAGTATCCTCCATTGACGATACGATTCTTCTGTTTTTTACCTTTACCTTTCTTGGTCGTCTCCGATATAAAGAACCATTCTCTCTCATTACCCTTCTCGAATTCCTCTGTTTCGAATAGAAAGAAAGGACAGAGCCATTCACATGCAAAAACAAAGAAACAAAACCCCAATTCGAGAAAACGAATCGACGAGAGACAAACCTGAAAGTTGTTGTGGATTGGACTCGTAGATATTCACGCGATGAATGGGAACACTGAGCAATGCATATCTGTTGTCTTCCGAGAAGGGTTTCAAGTAAAACAAGATGAGTTCTTCGTCGCTTGGTGTAAACTTGTATCCTGGCGGGAAAACTAACGGTTGCATCGATGGAGAAGAGAAGTTGTCAGTGACCGAAGAAGAAGGAATGTTGGGGTCGGGGTTTGGTGACGGTGGTTGCGTTTCCCATTCCGGCGGTTGTGTTTTCCGTTCCGGCGAGGATGTTGTTGCTTTGCGCTTGTTTCTTGACGGAATTGCCATCGAGTGGTGGTTCATTAGAGATTTCACAACTTAATCGATGGCTAATAACATAATAAATGAGCATGTTTTTAAGGGCTAATTTATAAATAAGTACTACTAACGAATTGTAAATTAATTAAATTAATAATACTTTTTTATGCGTACTCCTATTGATATAATGAAACAGAGCAGATGAGAGGATTTTAATTAGAGTGAATGAGCACCAAAATTAAAACTCATTTTCGTATAAAACCGGAAGAAAATGTTATACAACAAAATGTTTTCATTCGAATAGTAGAGGCAAAGTATCTGAGTAGATACTATGCAATGTTATGATTTTGTATGCAATTCTAGTACTATAAGCTTGGAGATGTAAAAAAAAAGTGTAAACAATGGGCTCGGTCTTTTAATTTAAAAGTCTTTAGAAATCAAATTATCTTTTCCTTTTTCTTAATCATTCTATAACAATTAAAGCTCGTGGAGAAGAACATTTTCATCTTTGTTTTAAAAGATC
Source organism: Cardamine resedifolia (assembly GCA_014578085.1). Lineage (NCBI taxonomy): Eukaryota > Viridiplantae > Streptophyta > Magnoliopsida > Brassicales > Brassicaceae > Cardamine > Cardamine resedifolia. The sequence goes on from VBRH01000095.1 coordinate 61,926, forward strand.
CAAACTCTATGTAGACTTATCAACACTTTCTTCTTTTTCTTCATCTTCAAATTCAAATTTAACTGTAGATAAATCAACAAATTCGGGTTCAATCTTTCACAAAAAAATACGGTAAAAAAACTCAATCAGTCTCTGCAACTGTCAATGGAAGGCTAATTTCATCCATAAACCACTTATATTTTGAAGGTTCGTCTTCATCAATAAAACACAAATATAATCAAATTTTTTTCATGTCAATAAGAGTAAATGAACGTTTGATACCAACCAATTCACCATTAATTTTCTTCTTCGATTGGTGTCCAGAGATTATGAGAGTTAGTATTAACTTGGTTCTTACGTTTCCTGCAATAATAGTATACTTTTGGTCGTTGCTTTTGTCTGAAGAGACGACAAACAAAGTACTTCGCAAAACTAATAAAGAATATCAAAACAATTTCAAAGTTGCAATTGAAAAAATTGAAGCTTTGCAAATATACCCAAACACTGAAAAAAACCTTCTAATTCTCTCTTATCATTGAAATTCCACAAAAAAAAAAATTAAAAAAATACATTGAATAAATTCATGTAATTAAACCCTTTTCTTGAATAAATTTATGAGGTTAACCCTTTTCTTTGGTAAGTAAAGCATGTGCATAGCATGTTCATAGTACTTAGGAAAAATAAAGATCTTTTAATGAAATAAATAGAAAATAGTCTCAGTCACTTTGATATTTGAAATTACTTATAGTATTCCTTATTTCATTTCTAGAAATATTCTCCATTTTACATTAACAACTAATCTATAAATATGTAATTCACCAGAGCAATTTTTATTCATCTAACCAATTATGTGAACACTTTAATTTTTTTTTCCTTCTAATGCAAGTATGCAACTAGTGAAAACAATAAACGTCTTATTCCTAAAAAACTAGAAAACATAAAATTTTGAATTTAGGATTTAACATAATCTATCAATTAGCCAAATGCAAATAAATCTACCAACCTTTTTAAGCTGATTGAGACCAGTTTGTCACCATTAGTCATTGCAAGATTAAAAACCACTACAAAATGATGAAATCGAACTCTATCCCTTACAATAATTATCTCATTAAAAGTTTTTTATACACATTTTGTGAACGAATGACAATCTTTGCAAACTCTAAGATGATGTGTGATCCGAAGAGTTATTCCTCTTAAAAGAGTTCTCATCAATCCATATACATATTTTTTAACATTCACCTAAAAGAGATTTTAATTTGAGTGAATAAATACCAAAATTAAAATTTAACAATTGTTTTGTGATAAGCAGAGGCAGTGGCGGATGCAGCAAAATATTATTTTATCTGGGGCAACAATGAGTATATGTAAAATTCTTGTTAATTAATTTTTTTTAATAAAAGCATTATAGAGTATTGTTAATGTATATAACAAAAAAACAATAGTAAATTAGAAATTTCCTAAAGACATTGTAAAACTGAAATGAAAATCATAAAAAACACAAAATGCTTTATATTTTTCCATGGTATGAAAAACTACAAATACATGTCTTTGAAACATAGATGTGTTTTTTCACTTAAAGCATGAATAGATAATTATATTTAAAAGAGTTAATAATAAAAATATTAAATAATAAGAATTGGTTAGTCCATAACTAGATATCGATTTTTGTTTGTTTACAAAATCCATCAAACAAGTAATGTTGAAGCAAAGAAACTGGTTTTATTTAAGAAGAAAAGAATGGTTAAGTGTTTGCAAATGAAATAAGGAAATATAATATTGATAAAAGAAAGATTATAAATGGCTTCTTAAAAAGGAAATAATGGAAGTAAATTATGTTTAGACTTTAGAGAATGATTGTGTTACGTGGGGTGGGGGGAAATATATTTTCCAAAAGGGGGGGAGGGGGAATTTGATTTAGCTCTTAGCATTTAGAAAGAAAATGAAATTTTTATAGAGGGCAACTGTCGTTCCTCCACACTTACTTTATTTAGATCCGCCCCTGAACAGAGGTCATGATTATTGTCTTAATTATGGAACAAGAATACGAAAAAAAAACACGAAAATCTCCAATATCAGAAAGAATCAAAGAAAAAAAAAAGAATCCATACACGATTTGAAAGAAGAATCCAAACAAAACATATGAAGAAGCAGAGAATTTAGAGAACCAGAGCAAAGAAGAGCAGAGCACTTCAAATCTCTTATTTACTGGGCTTAAAAGTCTTTAAGCCCAATATAGAATTCAGCAAAAAAAAACAAATCAAACCAGCCCATCATTTGTTTACTGGCTCCAAATAAATTTTGTGTAACATTTTCCACATTCTTCCAACATTTTCTTCCGAATTTATTATAAAATGATTTTAAATTTTCGTACTCATTCACTCAGATTAAAATCTTTTTTAAGTGCATGATAAATAAAATAAAAATCTTTCGAGTTAAATACTGCAATAAAAAATTTATATTCGGAATTAACATGTTTTATAAAAAAAAACAGAGTATTTAGCTTCATTTTTATTTGAAACCAATGTTGATTAAAAAGAATTTATATAAAAAATATTATTTTAATTTTGTTTCATTAGTACGATTATACGAACTTAATTAATTTTCAATTCCCATTAGAAATCGAGTTAGTAGTACTAATTATACTTATAATTTAGCACTTGAATATCTCATTATGTTATTAATTTTCAATGGCCAATTTTTCAGAGTGAAATGTATCTACAGATCTGAGAGAGTAGGAGCAGTTATGTTCGAGTCTTCTGGCTTGTCACCAGCTAGAATGACACGACGAATTACTTCCACTAGTTCTGAGTAAATAAGTGAAGACTCCAAATGCGTTTTGTCATCAACGACAAATCTATGAACTTGATCACCAATCTCAATCCAACTCCACCCTGGAACTGTACGTAAATCATGGCTTCTTATCAACTTCCTAATGCTAGCAAAACCTGGAGGATCATTCGCTGCAGAGTATATCGAAGTCATTAGCACATAATCCCCTGCATTGAAAGCCTTGAGCTGCACTAATTTCTTCATGGCTACTTCTCCTAATTCCAAATTCCTGTGGATTTTGCAAGAGCCAAGCAGGGTTCTCCACAATACCGGATCTTCATGGCTGGAAGACGCGTGTATCATCTCCAGCGCCTTATCGAGCTGACCAGCTCGTCCATAGAGATCCACCATGCATCCATAGTGTTTAGCATTCGGGCTCAAATGAAACTCTGATCTCATTATTTCAAAATGCTCAACTCCTTCTTTAACTAGACCTTGATGACTACAACCTAACAACAATCCTAGGAATGTGATGGCATTCGGTCTAACCCCGGACATCACCATCTTTCTAAAGAACGAGATCGCCTCTACGCCGTGTCCATGAACTCCATAACCAATAATCATTGAGTTCCAAGTTAACACATCTCTCTTGCGCATCCCACTGAAGACACTAACAGCATTTTCAAGGCTACCACATTTTGCGTACATATCTATAAGAGCATTACTCACAAAGACACTGCTCTCACAGTGAATTTCACAAGCGATCTTGTGTAGCATAACTCCCATATTCAAAGCGCTAACGTGAGCACAAGATGATAACAAAGCAACAAGCGTGTAAGCGTCGACGCACACGCCTTCATTTTCCATTCGTTTTTGCATACTCAACGCCTGATGATGTAAACCAGCATGAGAAAAGCAAGAGATCATAGCGTTCCAAGAAACCAAGTCTCTCACAGGCATTTCGTCGAACACTTTGGATGCTGTCTCTATACTACCATTCGCAGAGTAACACCTGACGAGACTAGTGAATACAATAGCATCATCAGCAAAACCAGATCGGAAAATCGAACCGTGAAGCTCCACACATTTCGGAATCAAACGGAGTCTCTCACAGGCTTTGAGAGCAAAACTGAAAGTGAAGATATCGGGACGTGAAACAGAGGAGATAAGCATTCGATTATAGAAGAGAAGAGAATAGAGAGGAGAAGAGGACATGGAGAAGCCACGGACAAGGGAGTTCCAAGCCGGCGTTGATGGATCAGAATCGAAATGGTCGAAGAGAAGCAAAGCGTAAGACAAAGAACCGGTGACTGAGACGGCGCAGAAGCGGAGGATATGGTTAAAGATGGAAGGATGGTGTTGAAGACCATTGATGATGACATGAGAATGGATCTTACGGAGCTTCTTCATACTGTTGCAGCCTTGTAGCATTCTCACTACCACTCTCGCTTTTTCGCACATCGTCTCTTTCCCTCGCAAAAAGAAAAGAAAATTTTGAATTTAGTACTAATGTAAATATATGAGTGATGGGTAAAAATGATTTTTATGAGTTAATTCGGTAACTAACAATAAAAATGAAGGTGTGATTAGTACATCACACTAATGCAATAAAATCGTGCAAACCTATTATTTTCCGTAAAATTCTAGCAATTAGTTCAAATTTATATCTAAATTGATCAAGTTTATTTATCTTTAAGGTAGAAGGGTATTTTCGTCAAAACTAGTTTATATTACAGAGCATCATAAACCCTTATTCGCTGTCGCCGTCGTTGCCTCTCTTATCGGACATTGTTTTGTTTCCCTCCGGACATATCCATCAGAGAGAGTAAGCCTAACATTGCTCAAAGAGACTTCGAATATCAAAGAGAAGGCATCAAGCATGGCCACAAGGTTCCCTCACAATCTTCTTCGGTCAATAAATGTCGAATCTCGACCTCTATCTCTTTATTTAATATCTCGTCTCTCTTCTCATTGTTAGCAGGAGATTAAGAGCATTCAAAAGATGGATGAAAGCTAACGGAGTTGATTGCAGTGACGCTCTCCACCTCATAGACGACCAAAACGATGGTGTCTCTGTGAGAGCATTCTGTGATTTGAAGGAAGGAGATGTTGTTGCCAATATCTCAAAAACTGCTTGTCTCACTATCAAAACCAGTGGAGCTCGTGAGATTATCGAATCCGCTGATTTAGATGGAAGTTTAGGTCTCTCTGTTGCTCTCATGTACGAGAGAAGCTTAGGTGAAGAATCACCTTGGGCTGGATATCTTCAGATTCTTCCTATTCAAGAAGATTTGCCTCTAGTTTGGTCCCTTCATGATTTGGATTCTCTCTTATCTGGAACTGAGCTTCATAAGGTTTTTAACCTCAATCTTGATCACTATTTGCAACTGAATGTTTAATTGGAATCTTGGAATTTTATTTGAAGTCACCACCACTGATCAGTTTGAATTCTTGTAGGCAGGTGGTGAAGGAAGATCATGTTCTTATATATGAGGATTGGAAAGAAAACATTTTGCCACTTACCTCTTCACTGGCTCGGAGTGTTTATCCTGATTCGTTTGGAATCAAAGAGTATCTTGCGGCTAAAAGTCTAATTGCTTCACGGTCTTTCCAGATTGATGATTACCATGGATCTGGGATGGTCCCTCTTGCAGATCTGTAAGTTTACCTCACAATTGTTTTGATTAGTATTTGTCTTCACAGGCTTTGTTAAGCTAATATTTATTAACCAGAGAAACTTGTTGGGATTGAGGCCAAGCATAATACATGATGACAATTTTATTTCAGAGGCATCTACACAGTAAATAGTATAACTGCTTTCCTGTATCAGCTGTTTTTGCTCTCTGGTCTTTGCATTAATTCAAGCTCGTCGATGAAGTTTTGTATTGTTTAGGATGTAGACTTGTTGTTAGCTTATTGTTGATAGACCATACAGTCATATAGATGCTTTCATAGTTTTCTTTATTCATATCCCGGTATTTTTATTGCTTCTTGTATATCATATTGGTCACTTTGCCTAGTTTATCAGACCAGAATTAATCTTGGATTTTTTTTCTTGGTGCAACATTTGCTTATATCTGTTGTCCTCCAGAGATTTGCTCTGCGTAGACTTTAAAGGTCTCATTAGGTTCAGTCACTTTGATTAAACCGAGTCTGTTCTAAGTCCTGTTAATGATTGCAGATAATCTATATATTAGCCAATGAATATACTGATTTTTTCACAGCCTGCTTCAGGATTGCAGCATCTTGGTTCTTCACTTAGAACTGTGCTTTTCCATTTTGAGTTTTTTCATATGTGATAATTGAAAAAAATTGATCCTTGAAAGTCGGTTTTTGATGGACTACATGTGATTTTAGCATGCTCGGTGAATTTTCCAACAAAAACTTGATGATTTACTCATTGTCCACTCTTCTGAATCTTGCCTGTTGACTCCATATTGCAGCTTCAATCATAAAACTGGGGCAGAAGACGTTCATTTCACTGCTGAATCATCTTACAGTGAATCTGATACTGAAGCTGATGAATCTGACAATGGTGATGCTGAAAATGAGGCCACTGATGAAGATGAGCCTTCCAGTAAAAGTTCTTCCTCGCCTGAGCAATCTTTAGAGGAAGTTCCTGATGAAAACACTGATGATGAAGCCAAAGAAGAAGAAGAAAACTCTTCAACGCTGCAAAACGATCTATCGGGTCTAAAAATGATTATGGTGAAGGATGTTCCATCTGGAGCTGAGGTATGAATGTTTTTCCCCCAACTATTAGTCTGTTAGAATCATATTTCATTTGCATTGATGCCATTATCTCTGTGTAGGTATTCAATACATACGGTTTGATGGGTAACGCTGCGTTACTCCACAGATACGGATTCACAGAGCCCGATAATCCTTACGACATAGTAAACATAGATCTAGAATTAGTAACCGAATGGAGCTCATCCTCATTCACAAACCGGTACACTCGAGCTAGACTCGCCTTGTGGAGAAAACTAGGTTTCACAGGATGCGAGAGCCAAAACTCAGAATACTTTGAGGTTTCTTCAACCGGAGAACCCCAAACCGAGCTCCTGATCCTACTCAACATACTGCTCTTACCAGAGGACACATACAATAAACTGGATCTAACTATTTCAACAACAAGAGCTTCTAAAGAAGGAAGAGGATCTTCTTCTTCTTACGAGATAACGATTGGGAAACAGAAGTTCGTGTTAGGACAAAGCGGAAACGATATTCTTCTGACAGATGGTGTTTGTGACGCTCTTCTTGCTATTGTGGATAAGCGAGAGAGTTTATATGGATCGTTGAGTAGTTTGGAAGATGACATTATTGGGCTTAAAGCATGTTGTCTTCCGGGAGACAGGAGATTATATCATTCGTTAGTGTTGCGTGTGAGTGAAAGGAAGATTCTGAAGAAGCTTAGGAGCTATATTCGTACAAGGGTCGATGAGTTTTCCGGCGGGAAGCGCCGGAAGAAGATGATTCCTAAATCTTAGCAACACCCGTATTTTGCTTGTTGAATTTTCATCACCATTGTTTTTTTTTTTTTTTAAATTTGGTCTAGTGACATCGAATTGGAGCGTATTTTGATCGATTCTTTTTATACTATTTATAGACATTTTTGGGATAAAAAAACAAACATAGGAATGAGTTTTAATCGTGAGTCTGTTGAGTAAATCTTCCGACGGAAGCAAAGAAAGCGTGACAAAAAGCCGGCAAGTGTCAGACTGGTAGAATTGTAAATACGGAGGAAGCTAATGGGTAGTTTGATAGAGCCAGACACGTGGCACGTGGGAGTTAAGGATATTACAGTCTTACAGAATACACAGAGACAAGACAAGTGCTCTTTTTTTTTTTTCACTAAGGCTAAGGAATTCTTTTTTTCTTTCTTTTAAATATTTATTTACAGTCAATTACTCAATAGAGTGTGACGGAGAGATTCTTCTTCGCTCTCTTTACTTCGTCTTCTTCCTCCAAAATCCAATCTCACTTAAAGCTTCTCTAGGGTTTCTTCATCTTCCTTTAGATCTATGTGAATAGGTATGTATGTAACTCATTGAGTTGGTCTTCTTAATTTACCAAGTAATTTCGTCTTGAATCTTAGAATTTTTCTGTTCGCCTGATTTCATTTTCTTGTTTGTATTTGGATCCTTGATTCAGATTTTCTCTCTAAATTTCTGCGTAAGCTGTTGCTTTAGATTATCTCACTCTGATACTTTTGTATTTTTGCTCTGTTTTAGGATTACATTTGTGGATTTCGTATCTTTTTTTTTTTTTTTT
>VBRH01000095.1:127288-142026 GCA_014578085.1 Cardamine resedifolia
ATAATAAATAAATCAAGCAAAAAACTTAAAACTAATAAAATCATTGTTGATGTGTCACAATATTAGAGATTTAGAGAGTGATGTGGCTTCATGAGAAAATAGGCTATTTAACTTTATATATATAGATATTAAGATATTTTTTAAGAAAATTCGCATAGCGACTTAAATTTTAATTTTATTACTTATAATATAGAATAACATGGTCCAATAAAAATTAAAGCCACTATTAATTTGTTTTCTTTTAAGTCGAGTCACAATTTATAATACAGTATAAAATACTCTTTAGCTCATACTATTTTTTTGGCAATGATATTGGACAAACGCCAATGATAAATGGACAAATGCGTTATGAAGAATTGACAAAAGAGTTATCATGTTTTAACAAAAAAGAGTTATAATGTTGGGCCAATACAAGCATGTCGAGTCTCAAAAGCTTATACGAATGATGTCAAAATTCTAGGGTCCACGTTTGATGTCAAAATTCATGTATGAGTTGTATAATTTCTTCCACGATATGACAATTTTACAATTTCATTCTAATAAACTCTCTGAAAATACAGAATAATATAATAATTGTGAATTTTCTCAAAATAAAAAGTTTGTCTTATGCTGAAAATGTGAAAAGACGAATTCATCATTTACAATTTCGTCTCGAGAAGTCAGCCCATCCGACAAAAAGAAAGTAGTACACTGATAAATGGGCTTTATTGGCCCATTCTCCTAATCAGATTTGTAAGAATCGTACCGAGAATAATATCTTCATCGAACCCTAACTTTCCAGGAAAACGGAGGGATCTTTTGTAGAGAGATACTTACAGTGATAAATTGAAGAGTATCAAATTATTCGGAATCCTTTATCAACACATCATCTTCTCGATATTCGATTCAATCTCATAATCTTGCTTGAAATTTTCTTCGTCTCTGAAAACTCCGACGACGGTAAGCGTACATCCGTTGGAATTTCGACTCTATCTTCTTCTCTTTTTATATGTTGATATCATGATTAGAAAACATTTGGTTGTGTTGATTTCTGAAATCAAATCATTTTTCAGGTAGCTAATCTCCAATGGATACCGAATTGACTTCACCTCCGCATGATGGTAGTGATACCACTGCCGCTTTTCGTAAGCCTTCCAACGACGGGGCTAGAAGAAAATATCGCCGCCGAGCAGACGATGGCTCATCTTCATCTGATGGTTAGTTCGTATATCGAAATCCCCAATAGCTTCTTATTATATAGACTGTAAAACCTTTAGCTTATTTGATTGGTTATAGCATTTTTGTTTCCTCTTATATTTGATTGATCATGTATTGCGCATCATCTTAGTGGCGGTTTCGAGCTAGGGATTCACTACGAATGCGGCGTATTAACTGCAAGTCGCTTTTTAGTCCTATTCGTAGCTCATTTTAAATTTGTTGGTTTCTTGTTTTGTAGGAAGTCCTGAAAGTAATCAGAGCCCTAATACAAAGCATTCTAGGGGAGATGTTAGGAAAGTTTCTGAACCTGGTCATGCGAGGAAAGACGATAGGCGGGAATCTGATCGCAGTCGCTATGGTAGAGGCGGTATTGATTCACATAGACATGATAGGTTTTCTAGGGATGATAGCTACGGATCTAAGCGCGATGACTACAACAGACATGAGAGGGATGTACCTCGCTCTAGGGGTGTCCATCATTCTGACTCTAAAAGAGTAGAGACGGAACATAGCAGGTCAAGAAATGATTCAGATAGATTTTCCCGTGATAAGTATAGCAGCTCTGGACATAGAATAAGTAGTAACGAAAAAGGTGAAGATTTATCGTTTGATGGTAGGAGACGCACAGACTCAATAATGGAGGATAAAGAGAAGGATTATGTGCGAGGCAGAGATTCTCAAGATGAGAAACGAGGTTTTCGCTGGAGTTTTGGTGACCGCCATTCCCGTGATGAAAGAAAGGAACACGAGGACCCTGAAATTAGCAAGGAGAAAGATGTTCATATCAAATCTCCAAGACACCGTTCTGATGATAAATGTTTGGCCACTGAGAATCGAGATACTCATTCTAAGAAACTGAAGGGGTTCAGTTCAGAGAAGTTTACCGATGGCAATAATAATGGTAAAACTTCTGTTCTTTTGTTTTGAAATATTTTGTTTCTGTGTTCTATAGCTCCTTGCTCTAAGTTATAGTGCTACAGCAGAAGAGAAACAGGCATCAATCTTAAAGCCTGCCCCTGGTGATGTCGATGCTGCAAAAGTTGCAGCTATGCAGGCTGCTGAATTAGGTAATGGTGTTAATATGCTATTCTAAAACTTCTGGGTTTTGCTCTTCATTCATTTGGCCACCTTGTATAATTGACTTTTATTTGTTATTGTATGCTTGTGATCTTACCATCTTACCTAACCGGTTCCCTTCGATGTATCCAGTGAATAAAAACCTTGTTGGAACGGGTTACCTGACAACAGATCAAAAGAAGAAGTTATTGTGGGGGAAGAAGAAAAGCACGGCAACAGAAGAGGTATCCTAATGACTCTTGTTGGATATGTAAATTTACATATTTGTGATATAAACCCGTAAACTTGATAACTTTATTTGTGATTCTACTTTTGCTTATTTTCGGCCGAACCAGCCTGCTCATCGTTGGGATAGTGCGCTAATTGGTGACCGTGAACGACAAGAAAAGTTCAACAAACTTATGGTAAATCCCATATTTCCACTGATTGTTTTCGACATCACTAATATCATCATAATATAGGGCATGATTTCAGAATTTTGCAAACTCTCATATTATTAAAAAATTGCATAGAATTGGTCGTGTATAAAGTAATACTAACACATTTTCAGAGTCTGAGGTTGCGTTGGTGCATCATTGTAGGGTGTGAAAGGGAGTATAGTAAACCAAGAGCAGAACCCGAACGAAGTCGAGGTGGAGAAGCAGAAAGAGTTGCAGATGGATCTAGAGAAGCAGTACACAGCGGGATTAAGGAGGAGAGACGGACGCACGGTAGGGTTAGGTCTTTGAACCCCTTTGGTAAATTATGCTCCTACTCTTATCTCCTTGTAAGGAATCTTGTGGCATCTCCATTTTGTACTCTACTACTCTTGTTAATTCCCTTAATCACAATTATCTCCATGTTTGTAAGAATTAAGTTTAGTAAACCATGTTTTGTGCCCACCGTGTTTGATGGTGATTCCGATAGTTGTTGTGCGGTTCTTTTACATATCTTTGAAAGCCATGTTAAGATGAATTCTTCTTAGAAGGTGACGTTAGATTTGTTAGGTGATATTTGAGATGGAAGTTTTGTTATGGAAAAATTAAGAGCCGAAGGTTGGTGTTACAAGAATATCAAAAGGCACAACGTGATGAACTTTTTTTTTGGGTCTTCATTCATTTTTTTTTTTTTGGGTCTCTTTCTAAATAAAGTAAATACATCAAGTTTCTTTTTAAACTCGTGAAGACAAACAAAAGACACTGAAATATTCAACATTTTTAAAAAATATATTAACGTCCATAAGTTAGATTAGATATCATATAAAGTGAGAATTTTGCAAATTTAAATAAATAAATAATATTTTTTTGATATTTTAAAATATTTTGGGTTTAGGCCTTTAGGGTTCTATTAATATTTAGACCTATCTTTTTGTCTAGTAAGTACTTTGTAATGCATATTTTTGGTTCATTTTTCATTTGAAGTATAGTTTAAAAAATCACGACACAAATTAGAGTTTTTGAAATTAATTATAGGAGTATTTCGCATTACTATTTCGTTTTAAATTAGTTTATGGCACCGGCCAGAGTCTGATAATCGATAAGAAATCTTCTAGACTCTCTTGCTATTGAAAATTGATTTGTTTTTTCCTTTGGAATTTATTGGTCATCTGAGTTGTTAATTTGCCAACTAAAAAGCTAAAATGAAATAATAATTTATTTTCTAAATTGATGTTTTGAATTTCAAGTGTATTGAATTCCTTCAAACATCCTTCTCAGAACGAAAGATTTATTGCATCGATCTCAAAAACCAAATTTGATTTCGGGCCGAATTTGCTCACCGATTGTTACTTCCTCGCCGTCCCTTCACCCGACGACGATGAACGGCGGTCCCTCCGGTTTCCGTACGTATCTTCTTCCATCGCTTGATCAGTTTCTTCTCTAGGATTTCCAACTCGTTGCTGTTTCCTGAGTTTATGTTGATTTCTGAGTATTGAATTGCTGATGTTGCAGATAACGCTCCGGTAACGAAAGCATTCGTCATCACGAGCGCCCTTTTCACTGTGTTCTTCGGGATCCAGGGTCGTTCTTCCAAGCTCGGTTTGTCTTACCAGGTATTCGCATTTTGTGATTTCTTATGGATTTACTTTAGAATTTGCTGAGTGAACTAAGATCTGATTTGTTTGATTTTGATATTTGAGGAACAATAAGATTTTCGCTACTTAGTCTGTGGTGTTGCCTTACTGTTTCGAAGATGCCAAAACATTAGCACTAGAAATGAATTTTGTTTGGCTTATCAAAAATACAATGTGTCTTTATCATCTTTTTCCAAACTCACTGCAGGATATTTTTGAGAAGTTTAGGATATGGAAGTTAATCATGTCGACTTTTGCCTTCTCCTCCACACCTGAATTGATGTTCGGATTGTATTTGCTATACTACTTCCGAGTTTTTGAGAGACAGATTGGCTCAAATAAGTACTCGGTAAGTCGTGCTTGTAGCTTCAATCTCTTTTTCTCGTAGAAATACATTCTCATGTGTTTTCTGTTTCTTGTTCCGCTTGGCTAACTGGTTACTAGAAAGGTTTATAGGCGATAATTTCACTGTTTTCTGTTGCTTAGAAACGGTTAATCAGATAGTGTTTCTGCTGCAGGTTTTTATCTTGTTCTCAGGGACTGTATCTCTACTACTAGAGGTCATTTTGTTATCACTGCTTAAAGGTATCCATCATTCTATTTCAAGACAACCCCTCCAAAGTCTACCTCTTTGGCTTATTAGTTAGGATTTGCAACACTGCACCAATGCAGGTTACTATAAGGATTGTGGATCTTCGTTTGCTTAAATTAGCTTCATTACCATTCCTATAAAAACTATGGAAGGAAAAATGCACAATGAAGGAATTTTAGTGTTCTGAATTATGATATAAGAGCTCAGGAGTTCTGATTAGATTACAGTGATGATCTTAATTGGTTTCAATATCCATCATGTTCGTTCTAATTCTCTTAGATCTTTTTCAGGCTATTCTCCTGGTCCATAATTTTGTTTTTGTTTTTCAGTTCATGGGTTTTTATTTTATGTGCGTCTGCTATTATGGATTTTATACATTTCAAAACTAAACTTCACTGAGGAATATGTTGTACCTTGTATCTATTTATTAAGGTAACTATTTGTTGTTTCTTTTTACAGATACCACAGCAAACTTACTGACCTCTGGACCATACGGACTGATATTTGCTTCATTTATTCCCTTCTACTTGGACATTCCTGTTTCAACGAGGTTTCGCGTATTTGGTGTCAACTTCTCTGATAAGTCGTTCATTTATCTTGCAGGAGTTCAGGTAAACATTACCATATGTTTAATTGTATTATCCTTGTTGTTCGAGTAGTGTCCTTAGTCTTAGATTGATAATGTTCTTGGTTTTTTATTTGGCAGCTTCTACTATCTTCTTGGAAAAGATCCATCTTTCCTGGAATTTGCGGCATAATTGCTGGTTCCTTGTATCGTTTGAACGTCCTTGGCATCCGCAAGGCAAAGGTTATACCTTTCTAAGCATTTTAAAGAAACAAACACATCATTATTTATCTGTGTTAATTTATTGGTTTCTTAGTTCTTCATGTCACTAGAATAACATTAACATTATGTCTGAACACATCACAGTTTCCCGAGATTGTGGCTTCGTTCTTTTCCCGTCTTTCTTTTCCCTCCTTCGGCAACTCTCCATCTCCAGCACCAAGCAGGAACATTGTGGGGACTATAACACCCAATACAGCTCGCCGAACAGAGGCAAGTCTCATCCCTTTCGTTTTTTTCTCAATAACGTCTGTTTTTCCTTTTAGCCAAATTGTTAGTGTCATCTAAACCGCTTCTTCATTTACAGAGATCTCAGCCAGCTCCAATGGCGTCAAGTGTGGAACCATCGGAGGAAGCCATAGCTACACTGGTATCAATGGGTTTTGATAGAAACGCAGCGAGACAGGCGCTCGTGCACGCCAGAAATGATGTCAATGCCGCCACAAACATCCTTCTTGAAGCACAATCCCACTAATTCAGAAAGGAGGTTCACTCTGGATGGGAAGAATGAGAAACATTGTTGATTGATTCCGACACAATACAGTGCTGAATTCTTCTGCTGCCATTGGACCAAACCTTTGGAGCCAACATGTCTCTCACCATATATGATCCGACTAAAATCTGACCGATCTCACTTTGAGTTTGTAGTTTAGGACGAATTGCATAGGTTATGTAGCACAGATTTGCAAGTTAAGAGAAACATTAAAAATCTTATCTATCTGAAACTTCGAGACTTTTAAAAACAAATATCTTATTACATCTGTTCATATAAAGCCTATTTACATAAGAACCGCCTAAAGCCTATTTACATAAGAACCGCCTGGAAGCGATGAAACCCTCAACAACTCTGCTCTTGTTTTCACATACACAATGTTTCTGACTCCAAGAAACTAGGAAGTGTTAACACTATGTTCGGAACCAGTCTGAGTAATTTGCAATGAGACCTTGTAAAGGCAGAAACTTTAGCTAGCTTCTTCTTTTCTTTCATCCATTGTGTATACTGGTATTTCCCAGTTCTTGTTCTTTTTAGGATCATCTGTTAAGGTGAGATCTGTTTCGTACTCTTTAAATGTTTTGAAGAATGTTTTGGCTCCCATCATTACCAGTCTCTCCGCCATGAATAATTGGTAATTGTTCTCGACTATAGGATCCAGAATCTTGCTAAAATTCGATGAGTAAGCCAGTTTGTACCTGCAGTATAAGCAAATCCAACAAAATTTTTACAAGTGAGTCTATGCATTTGCATAAACTTGCACACCTTAACAAACTGAGTCGAAGAAGACTTTCCAAAGGATCTGATAAAGAGTAATTAACCTGACGGCCAGAGGAGAGAAAAATCCGGGCGTTCTCTCATTAGAGCCAATAAAAAGAGTCCTCCCTGGTGGGATCCGCTTCTCTATCCTGTGAAGGATAAACTCCGGGCGAGTATCTCTGTCAAGATGAGGAAACTGAATCCTTTCAACTCCGAATCTATCTTTTCTGGTTTTTAGTTTGTCTCCTCGACGAACGTGGATGGCATCATAATCACCGAGTTGTGCTTTTATCTGTAACAACACCAAAAATTATTCAAGCTTTAAGGCTTCAGTCAAGATGTAGAGTAAACAACAGCTGGTCACTAAGCTTAGTTTCCATGAGATTTGTCAGAAGAAGCCACCATTATCGTGCAGGCGTGTATATTGGTTAGAGGAAGCATTTTCCATGATACCTTTTCTGCAGCGTTTCTCAACTTTGCAGCTGCCATATTAGGGAGGAATGAATATGGAAGCATGACAGCACTACGATTGGTTCTATCTTTGCACTCAACGAACCTACAGTCAAAATTATCAAGACTTTCAAAGGAGTTAAAAGGGATTATAAATAGCTTAAAAGAGGATTATAAAATTGATGATTGTGAACGGACATCCCAAGTTAAGTTATACACAATTCCATCAGCCTAATCATGATCAGATCTCAGAGATGCAATTCCCTCCAAACCCCAAGGAAAAGAATAAAAGGAAGTGATTACCATGCAAGAGGACTCGCGGTTCGGTTAATGATCAAGAGATTAGAGTAGTAACTCTCTTTAAGCCTATGCCGACTGACTCCACGAACATGCGCAATCCCTCTTTCTCCCAACTTCATACTTGTGGATAGAACAATATGCCATGTTTTGGAGTCATCTAATATCACTGGTATCTTCTCAGATATGAGATCAATGTCATACAAGGAGTCCATTGCACAAGAGCTCCCTACCCAACTAAGAAATCCAAAAGCAACCCTTGTGTTAAGAGACAGACTCATTCCCAAGGTATACATATCTTTAGAAAACAAAGCAAGTCAAGCGGATTGCAGAACTCACCCTTCCTCTGTAGTTTTGTTTTCAGATCGATTGAGTATACCTTTCTTATTATGTATTGGATTGATGCACATTCCAGAAGGCATTACAAATGTCCTGCAACAAGAACATTGTTATGGAATTGACCATGTCCTACACTAAAATCACCTCCACAAGAGCATAAAGAACTCAACTTTTATCTTATTCAATTCAGCATAGTAGAAGTCGTTTTCAGAGAATTTGAGAATAACACATTTTTGTTACCTGTTAAGAAACATGGCTTCTTCAAGTGCACACCTGAGGCTAGATTCTTGGTGACCCAAGCCAGCACAGGTCTCGCAGTTTTTGCCAGGACAATCGATTCTGTTTCCCCAATACAAGTACTTCTCCGACAACGTATGCTGTCTCTTACCACGAGATGACCTCACGAAATAATCGATTAGAGTTTGTTGATACGGCAATCCCAATTTTCCGGTGGAGATCACAGAAGAGAACAGGAGGAGGAATGCGAACACAACTACACATAACAGAACAAGACGCTGAGATCCAGGAGTGGGTTTTTTCCTTTGAGCTTTACTCATTTTCGCCATCAAAGTGTTTTCAAGAGTGAACAATGCCAACGAAGAAGAAGAAGAAGAAGAAAAATCCTAATCCTCGATCCGATCTGACACAGAATGGTAACGGCAGCTGATACAAGTGATGTGGCGGATCCCAACATTCGTTGAGGTGATCCTGAGATGGCTCAGATGATGATGCTTCTCGGATTTAGCGGCCATTAAAAGACTGTCTCGAGCTCGACACGTAAAGTTTGCCGCACAACGCCTGAGCAAACCGGTTTAATCAAACCGAACCGAATCAAACTGAAATTTAAACAATTCGGTTTGCTGCACATAGTCATAGACTCTATTCATCTGGTAAACCAACCAATATCTTTGATCATCAATATTAAAAAGATTTCAAATTTATGAGAGAGTTGAAGGTAATAAGCAAATTGATACTTTTGTTAAGGTAAGAACTGAGGTGTATTCTTATTGGCTATTACAAAGGAACAAGGAAGTAGAAATGGGAACACTTTAGAGGAATTATGGATATGTTTTTTTTTTCTGTACAATCCTCTTAATCACATCAACACCATTCTTAAAAGACTCAATCTTTATGGAAAGAAAGGACTACCAAGAAAACGTAACAAAAAAAGAAACCCAGGTCAAACTAGAGACTACAGTTTTATCTAACAAATGTGGTAGCTCTGCAACAGTAGGATTTGTTCACGAGTTGCTTTCAGGTTACTTTAAGGTCATAATCTTTAGACTTGGTTGGTGTAAGGTTCCTGTCCTATAGGCAGGCTCTTTTTAAATCCAATGAGAAGTAGATGTGTGGCAATGTGGGTGAAGGAAACTGTAAGCTTCTCTACGCTTTCTGCAATGTCCGAGAGGACACGCCGTGTAAGAGTCTGACAAAACCCAAGAAACTTAGCTTCCCATCAGAATGTCTTATCCAGTCCTGAAGAACAACCTGAACAGGGACTGATGGACCGAGTCCGAGTTCCTGTCAACAAAATACATTTGCAAAAAACGCATCAAGAACCACCAACTGAAGAAATCAATAATATAACATCTCGAGGTGGATGAAAAATGAGGAAATTTTTATACCGACGCAAGTTCTTCAATCATGATGACTCTGTTCCCATCCTTCTCAAACAACTCATATGCACGCCGTGCATGTTGCTCCCAAGTTTCCATTGCTTCTAGCTGATAAACACTCAAAGCTGAAGCGCAAAACTCTTCAAAGTCTAGTTTCTTGTACTGAAGACAGCTAATCTGCAATCCAATATACAATTTATTACCATCATAACCCACCAAAGATAGTGAATATAATATAACTTAGTCCTCATTGCCTTACCATGTGTACAAAATCCAAGACTCGTGAATCCTTTATAGCCTCTGTCGAGCTCTTCAGGATTGCCTGCAATTTTTAATCACACTTTAAGAAAACAGAAAGACATTAGAATGAAGAAGAGACATGTGAATGACATAGAAGCTCACTGTTTTGTAATTCTGCATCGAGATATATCCATTTTTGCTCGGTCCTAACAGATTAAATTGCTCTTGCAAATAAGTCAGCTGCGGCACAGTTAACGTTTTGGCAAGAGCCTGTAATTATGAAAATAACCATTAAAGAATTTTCATCCATTAGACATGAGGATAACATGTAACTGCTGAAGAATCCAACTCACCGCTAAAGCCGATTTTCTCAAAGAAGAAGACATTATGTATACTTTTACAAGCTTGTAAATGATCATATCGGATGGTATCTTTAATTCATGTGAGCCAACCAGCCACGGATGGCCTGAGATATAAGACAAATTGTTCGCATAGATGTTTAAAAGCAGAACAATATGATCAATATAATCGAAATAGAAGTATCAAGTTGGTTCTAAAGACTTACACAAAGCCTGTGCAGCAGTTAGTCTCTTACGGTAATCTTTGTTTAACAAACGTTTCACAAAATCTACAGCGTCAGGTGAAAGAGATGGCCAAGGAGCTTCTTCGAAATTGGGTTCTGCTTTAAGAACAGCTCGGAAGATTCCAGATTCAGAACGAGCCCAAAAGGGACGACTACCACAGAGAAGTATGTAAGCAATCACTCCAATACTCCACATATCTGCCTCAGTTCCATATGTGCGGTGTAAAACTTCAGGGGCCACGTAATAAGCACTTCCTACAATGTCATTCAACCTCTCATCTGCAGAAAGGGTAAAACTGTCAACGTTTCCATCTACCATTGCAATAAGCTTCAATAAATAGAAACCTTAAAAACCTCTTACCTGGCCTGACATAGTCGGAGAGACCAAAATCAATGGCTTTCAGAGGAGAAGTCTCATCTTTTGAAACGAAGAGAAAATTCTGTAACCGAAAAAAACCAAACAAAGAGAAAGATTCATTAAGGATGAGAGAACAATCTGGAAAACTAATACAACACGTTAAGGATCTATTAACCTCGGGTTTGAGGTCACGGTGAACCACGCCTTGAAGATGACAGTAGGCTACTACACTTAATATCTGAACCATTACTTTTTTAGCATCTTCTTCTGAGTATTTGCCTCCCCTATGAGCCCAAACGAATAATACTAACCCAGTCAAAAGGATGATACAATAGAGACAAGACAGAACCATGTATGATTGTAGCAGTTACCTTTGAAGTATTTTGTCCAAGAGTTCACCACCTTGGCATAACCTAACCACAAGAGAGAAAGAAAATAGATTAACAACTTTTATTTTCAGTCATTCAATTGAAAGACGAGTCTGCATATGCATGAGAATAAGAGTTTATGAAGCAACTTTTTACTCACTCCATGACAATGTAAACATTTTCATCATCTTCAAAGGCGTCATAAAACTGGACTAGGTTCTTGTGACCAGTCAAAGCCCGCAATATCTTCACTTCTCTTCTAACATCCTCAATTGCAATTGCCGTAGTCATCTACCAGAAAATAGCATCCACACTATTAGAGAACAATGTAAATCGAAAATGAAGCTTAAGGAGACAATTGGTTGATCAATCTCATCCGATAAACTCTGTTTTACTCAAAGCTTTGACAAAGTAAACAATAATATCACAAATTTAGTCTCGCACAATCAAAATCCAACCAACTGATAACAATTGACTGCATTAGACTTCTCCAGTGGATAGATGCAGACAGCTTATAATTCCAATCATCTAGCAATCCTCTGCTATCTAAGTCATGGTTGATAAAGCTTCTCAGTAGCTCACAGATCTTACCAATAAGAACAATGTAAATCATGACCCTAGCTAATGAGCTGATACCACACAGTTAAGCCTAAGCCTAAGAATTACACATGGCAAATGACAAGTGGAACCTAAGGCATGATCATATACTAAGAAGAGCTTCAAAGGAATCAACAGGAAATAGATAGAGAGATTAAAACTCATAACGAACCTTGGATTTGGGAATAACTTTGACAGCCACATCTTGACCTTTCAAGCTACCTTTCTTCCCCTTAGCAGAGCAAGTGTACCCAAAATGCCCTCGACCGACCTCACCGTCAATCTCGTAGTGTGAAGCAAACTGCTTGGAGAATCCGAATTTCTTATCAAGGGCAACCTCACACTCACTACCTTCAGGGATCGAGGCTTCATTGGGCTTGATCGAACCATGACGACGCGCGAGGAGAGCTCGTATGTGCTTGGCTGGTGATGGAGGTGGGAAAGGTCGCTTGAAGATACGAAGTGGCGTGGAGCTCACGCTCGAAGACACGGCAGGTGAGGTTTTGAAGAGACTAGGTAAAGGGCTTGGGCTGTAAAACGGAAAGCCTGAGGATTTCGTCTTCTGAGCAGGATTTTGAGGTGTCTCATCGATTTCATTGGAGATTGGGAGGTTCTTCGATTGGTGTTCGATAGGTTTTCCATGACAGAGCCCCATTTCAATGGAGATCAAAATTGAGAGTAAAGAATGAAACTTTATACCTTGAAACAGCTACAAAATGTTGAAGATATAATCAAATTTGATTAGAGAACAGAGAAAACGTAAAACAAAAGACCTGAGAAGAAATCCAGAAAAGAAAAGGAAAAAACTTCCCGGGAAAGAAACGAAATTTCTCCCGGGAAACGCAAAACCCAGAAATAATCAAAAAAGGAAAAGCAATTCGAGTTTGCGACACATGAAAAACTAGAGAGAATTTAAGATCAAGAAGGTAAACCAAAACCCGAATCAGGAAGAGTGAAAGAGAAGATATATATGGGACGAAGAACAAGGAAAGTAGCAAAATTTTACTCCAATGGGAAGGAAACAAAAAATCAAAGGCGCAAAGAATAAA
This sequence comes from Cardamine resedifolia, assembly GCA_014578085.1. NCBI lineage: Eukaryota > Viridiplantae > Streptophyta > Magnoliopsida > Brassicales > Brassicaceae > Cardamine > Cardamine resedifolia. The sequence continues at coordinate 140,198 of VBRH01000095.1, forward strand.
GTGAGAGAGATAAGGGTAAAAAAGGAAAAGATGCTTAAGCAGAGAAGAGCACCAATAAAAAAGGGCATAAAAGGAAGAGAATCTGACTTTCTTTTTGTTTTTCTTTCTTCCAAAATATATAATAATTTCATTTATTTTTATTTTTGTTAAATGGGATCAATGTGTAGTTTTAGTAGCTAAGAAAAAAGTCATATTCCTCATTTTCTTTTTTTCCAAATTTCATTGATGAATAATTATGGGAGTGGGGGTTTGGCTTAGTTTTTGGATCCTACCTTAATCAAACCAGCCTGTCCTCATTCTACACAAAACCCAAATTATATTAATATATGAATCTTAAATCTTTTGCCCCATATCATGAACATGATGAAGTAATGAGCAAAATATTAGTAAAATACGAAGTTGGTGTGGAATTTGTTGTTGCTTATATGTTATGTGAACATGGCCTATTGGGTGGTGATTGTGTAAAACACAAGTATTGGAACTTTGCTTGTTTGTTAGGTTCCAACTTTGACTAACTTTTCGGATCTTTGATATATTTGTGTATTGCCCCTTCTTATCTTCCTTTATTGTTAAATATGATCCATCTCTTTCTATCGTCTTATCTTTTGCCAAATTATGTTTTGGATAATCTTAATATATATAGATCATCCTTTTTGTCCATCATTACTATGAACGTAGATTCGTAGTTTTTGTATTACTAATAATTATATGTTCACGATCATTTCTTCCATTGTAAAACCATAAATGCAGTGTCTATGAATTGCTTGCAGAGTATTGGTTAATTTAAACTATTTTTAGTTTATTTTCTTAGTAGAGTTTGTATGTTCAAGTATTTGGTCCTTGTATAATACATGTTTTATGGATGAAACGGTGCTAGTTGGGGGACCTTACGCAAACTAACTTTGGTTGGAATTTTGAAATATCAAGTAATGCGTATTTTATTAAACAAACGAAGTAATCATTGGAACATAAATAACCTTATTTGGTACGACTGTTTGAGGAAAAAGATCAAAAAAAAAAAAACGAAAAGAAGAATTGGCTACATAGAAGCACATGCACTTTGGAGATAATAAATTAATAATAATAATATTTCTCTTTCGTCTCCGACTAATGTAAATGACCTTGATTGATCATTGAATGTTTTCCCCGCCAAAGTCATTTAGCTGATTACATAAGTAGACACAACTGTATTATACACTTTTTTAAAATAAACTCTATACTATTATCAGCAAGTCTAACATCGTTAAATATTTAACTAACGGAGTATTTTTCATAAATAATAAAAGTATAAAACATTTTATTAAAATCTTTAATATAATTTAGATGTAAATAATATATTATATTATATAATTTATGCATAAATTTTCAAAAAAATATTATATATATATATATATGTTTTGACATTTTAAAAAAATGTGATGTTCGTAATTTTCCCATAGTACTAATTTTAGTAGCGGCATTCAATTTTCTTGATCGTGAAGAAAACTCATCTGAAGACGCATACCACTACAGAGGCATAATCAGACGAAAATAAATATTGTATATTATGTTCTTTTTTTTTTATTTTCTATCTACTATAATATACTCCCTCCGTTTCAAAAACGTTAATTTTATTTTAAAAATTTTATTTAATATATAAACAAAAATAATTTAATCAATCATTAAAAAAAACTGTCATGTTACTATTGGTCACACAATATTCAATAAAATAAAAAATAACATAAAAATATGAAAACATCTTATATTTTAAAACACAACTAAACCTCTAAAACATTTTATATTATGAAAAGGAGGAAGCAGTATAAAGGAATAATGTTTTTTTTTTTTTT
>VBRH01000095.1:152136-176974 GCA_014578085.1 Cardamine resedifolia
AAGTTGTTAGATCTCATCCCAGAGAACCTGATGCTCTATCGATATGCCCTAGACGAGTGATTCCGAAGATCTGAAGGAATTCCGGTGAATCATCTCCGTCCATATTTTCAGAATCTACCTTGCATGAAATCTCGTAAGAATGTTTTACTTTTTATTTTATTTTTGGCTTGATAAGTATTAATCGACATAAACTTGATAAAGCGATAAAGCAATAAAGAGTTTCACATAGGCATAAGAGAAATGTAGGGTTTTACTTTTAACATAGAGTATTGTTGTTTTTGACCTAAACAGAGACAATGACAAATAAGTTTTGTAGAACTACGTTAACTAATATCAGCGATTTGCCTGACGAATTGCGTTTGAAGATATTGTCATTCCAATCGACAAAACGAGCAGTGGTGACAAGTGTTTTGTCAAAACAATGGAAATCTCTGTGGACAAAGGTGCCTACACTCAAGTACGATAAGTCGGAGCACAAAGATTACATTACTTTTGAACGATTTGTGGACAAGTCACTGTTTGCACATCAATCTCATGTTCTAGAAACCCTTCATCTCAAAGTAGCTAACACGTTCTTTGAAGAAAACATTGGACCGTGGATTAAAACCGCAATTCAATCGTCACCATTGCCACCTCCGTGAGCTCGACATTGATGCTGAGGATGTCCTTCTCCTATTACCACCTGAATTGTTTACTCTTAAAACATTTGTTGTCTTGAAACTCAAAGGTGAAGAGATCAATGTGGAAGCTCCTCTTACAACGGTCTCTCTCCCATCCCTAAAAACACTGCACCACCACTCGAGACGATTCCACTTTGAATCTCTTCAAATGCTTTTATCCAGTTGCAGTTTTCTTACTGACCTCATTGTCACAAGGGAAACAACAAGACTCATGGTTATGAAGGGATCAGGATTTTTCGAGTTCGATTTATCTTGGTGCAAAGCACTTGTGGCCTTGAAACTCGAAGGTTTGAAGGATGTGATCAGCACTTCTTCTCTCGAAGTCTGTCTCCCGTTCCTCAAAACTCTACATGTTTCCCACATGGTGAACTTGAGCAATGATTCCTTTGGTCGTCTTTTATCCAATTGCCCTCTTCTTTCCGACCTAACATTGGAAGAAACAACCAGTGATGTTTTGCTGAATTCGGACGTCGACATGCCTTACCTACAAAGATTGACGATTATAACAAAAGTCGTGGGTTTCACACACTTGTGTAGTTTACTGAATTACATTCGAAAGCTTGCGATTATCACACCTTCTTTCAAGTACTTCACCATTCAAGAGTTGTGGTATAACCGTGACTACCGTTGTATTGTGAGGGGTAGACTCGGAGATCTATCGAAGTTAGAGGTAAGTTTTTTCATTCCATGTCCTTTCTTTTTCGTGTTATATCCCAGTTGATCTTGAGAAGTCACGTTTTTATTTCCTAGGATGCAAGTATCTTCTGTCAAATCGTATATTTGGAGCTGTACATAGGTGGTAAAAGATCTGTGGAAATGCTTATACATTGGCTACTATGTTCAAGTAAATTGGTGGTTCTCAAGCTTAAAAATGTATTCAGTTCCCTTTTTCCATTACATTTATATTTTCTAGTTTTCAGTTTTCCAGCTCAATGATCTTTTTGAATACATTGTCCTTGCTCTTTTTAGTCGTGGTCGCAGGTTAACACAGTAGGAGTTGGTATGGATCGCTGGGAGCCACCGAGCTTTGTTCCTCAGTGTTTGTTGTCCAGTCTTGAAGCTTTAGAGTGGAGAGGCTACACAGGGAGAGCCGGGATAAGGATCTGGTGACTTATCTCCTGAATCATGCGCTATGTTTGAAAACAGCAAATATCTTTTATAAGTCTTATCCACATGACGTGAGCTGGAATCAACAAATTGAGTTGGACTTGGCTTCTATTCCAAGAGGTTCCAAGTCATGTGAACTTGTGTGTGAAGCAATGGAATTGTAAGAAACATATCAACTTGTTATTTGATTGCTAATATACTTGGGAGAAACTCAGGACATCTTATGATCTCATGCTTTGCTAAACTCAGTGGAGTCTTTCTGTTGCTTTTTGCTTTTAAAAGGTGTTTCTTCTCATTCTCCTGTGTTTTATACTATAATTCGTGTTTTGGTTCTTTTTCATTTGAAGCTGTTGAGTCATTGATCATTACACTATTTAACGTAAACAGAAGCTCATTAATAGATCTAATTTGCATTTCACAAAACCATGATACATTGCTTTACTAGAGACCATTAATAAAAAAAAAACACGAACTAGACCATGTTACACAGCTTACACGAGCAAGACAACAAAAAAAAACAACAAAGACTTAAAATGTTGAGAAGCAAAATAAAGCATAAAAAGGGATGATAACATTCGCATCTTAAACAACCAGAAAACAGAGCTGAGTCCCAAGAATTAAATTTTTTTAGAACATAACATAAGAATTATATGTAAGAGAAGCAAACCAAGTTGGAGCCAACATTTTGTTTAGGTCCAAAAACCGCATCACTTAGCCATCATGACCTTGACAAACTCCTCATAGTTAATCTGACCATCACCATCAACATCAGCTTCCTTGATCATCTCATCGACTTCTTCATCTGTGAGCTTCTCACCAAGGTTTGTCATCACGTGACGAAGCTCAGCAGCTGAGATGAAACCGTTCTGGTCCTTGTCGAACACCCGGAATGCTTCCTTGAGCTCTTCCTCGGAGTCGGTGTCCTTCATCTTACGGGCCATGAGGTTCAAAAACTCTGGGAAATCAATGGTACCGTTACCATCAGCGTCAACTTCATTGATCATGTCTTGAAGCTCAGCTTCGGTTGGGTTTTGTCCAAGAGAACGCATCACAGTCCCAAGCTCCTTGGTGGTAATGCAACCTACAAGTAAATCAAAGATACTTCATCATTCAATTACTCGTAAAATGGAGTCATCAATGGGTAAAACAATTCAACAATCAGGTCTCAGTAGTGATGCATCTTCGCTAGATCCCAAATCTAAACCGAGCTAAACCAACTTCCTTTGGCGAATTAATCAATCAAAAAATCAGCCAATCCATAAGTTTCTTACAGACTCAAACGTCTTCAGCATCCAGACTTCAATTCACAAACATGATTTAATCCAATCCAGAAACATAACGAAACATTTGAAAAACAAGGACGATTCTAGAGATCACGAATCGCAGATCCGTTATAATCTACATCGACATAGATCAATAAGCAACGAATTGAGAAGAAATCAAATCAGATGAAGCTTAGAAACACCAAGATCCATCAGTAGCAAAATCCTGTGCATTCACAAACATTTGAATGAGTGAGGGAACAAGGAAAACAACAACGTACCGTCACCATCCTTGTCGAATAAGCTGAAGGCTTCCTTAAACTCAGAGATCTGATCGTCGGTGAGCTGATCCGCCATTGTTTTCTTCTTCTCGTTTTGTTAAAAGCTTTAGATTCGTTTCTTTTTTTTTGGTTCTCTCTCAAATCGAGAAAGAAGAAGAAGCGAAATTAGAAAAGCGTCTGCGAGAAAACGAGAGAGAAACCGTCTTTATCGGATACGAGTTATTAACGACTTTTGCTCCGACTCGGACTCCAAGCGGTTTATTAACCCGTACCGGATAAGGAAATCTCTGTTATAACCTCGGTTTATGAATGTAATTACGTTTAATTGCCATCAATAATGACTTTTTTAAAAACCGCCAGGGTGGACAATAAACGGGTCACACGTTCACGCGGTCTGTACGCGGAAGCGTTGACTTGTCGCGTCACACCATTCCCGTGGGTCCTCCCAATCTCTCGTTCTCCAGATGTCTATTCATGATTGGTTTAATTTATCCTCGTCACTATTTCATTTTGGAAAATCCAATAACTAGTTTTTCCAAACTAGTGCAATATACATCACCGGTAAAATATTTAGAATTTGATTTATAATTTCTTTCAAAACAAGTAAAAAAGCACTTAAGGATATTACCACAGGTTTGATTCATCTAATCAACTTCCTGATAAATTCAACGGTTAAACGATGAATATATGGAATCAATATATAGAAATAGATATGCATGTTAGAAAATAATAGTCTCTCTTTTTTGTTTTTGTGTGGTGATTGTTAACACTCAACATGGTAATTTGTCATGATTTACGTAGATAAGTAGACAAAACAAAAGTGTCAATATGAATCTCTTGTTTGAAATTTTGTTAATTTGAAGTATTTAAAACCCTAATATAAAATATATTTTTCTCAATCACCAATCATAAAATAAGCTACAACACGTGTCATAGGTGAAAACTGTCGCGACTATGACATCCATATCGATTACAAATAACCTAAAAGATGGATCACATCAAAACACCAATCTTCTTCGACACGCGTCGAGCGGGAGTGAGTTGCTGCTGCCACGTCGGATGTGTCGGCGTCCAACTCGTCCGCCGTAACAAATAGTAGAATTCACCGCCGATTTATAAGTCTCGTCGTCGTCGTAGTCGAAGAAGGAGAGCTCGCGTACGGTCTCTGCGATCAGGTCGCGACAGATGTGATCATGAAGAGCCAAACCGATCTTAGCGACCTCTCTTCGTTGACCAGATGCCACGTCATCGCAAACCTGGTTCACACTCTCCATCAAGCTCCGTCTTACCCTCCGCACCACCTGCAGGGGTAACGTGCCACGTGTGTCTGTCGTCATCGTTGATGCTCTCTTGGCAATGACGACGTCATGTATGTCGTAATGATCGGGTTTAGTGATTTGATTTATATTGTTGACTTTGTAGGTTTTGTTGTCTTTGCAGCAGTACTCGTGATGGCTAATCATCGACAACAACATCGTGTCTGTGTCTGTTTCGTGTAGTGTTGTCTTCGTGTTTTGATTATTCCTTTGCGTCCCCACGACGACATCTCCTGCCACTGTTGGTTATTTGTTTAAGAAAATCAAATAATTTATCCAATAAGTTGTGTTCAAAATACTTTTATAAATTAAATGAAATAAAAAATCAATTTACATAGTTGGATTCTGACTAACTCTTTTTTTTTTCCTCATACAATTTACAAACAAAAATAATTCTAGAAAGGGCATTCTTAAGAAAACACCACAATGTTGGTTTTGTTTCCTATAAATACCACAAACAATTTATGAAGTCAGTTGTAGGGGAATGTTTACCAAAACAGAAATTGAGGTAGTTTGAAAACTATTTAATTGTTGGGTATTTTGTGTATTCTTCTGAACAATGATATTTTAATTATAATACTAACAATGTATTTATTTAAATGAAGTGCTATGAAGTATATTTTTCTAAAAAAGTGATGTTCTTGATTTGGTACCACTAAACAGTTTTGTGGGTCAGAATCAGGAATAAATTAAAGAATAGGTGGGGGCCCAAATGATGGGAAAGTTAAAGTGGGCTTCATGACTAAAGGAATAAAGGCCCCTAAAAGCTGTTTCTTCCCTCATCATTTGTCTAACATGCCTCTCTCCCCACTCTCTCTTGCACTTTAATTAGATTACATTATATATTAGATTTAGAGTAGACTATACCTAACTATAAATTAGTCCACTACTATTTCCACTTTGATTTTAGTTTGAACATTATCATCCTTTGTGACACCAACTTTGAAAAGAACCCACTAATGACAAATGTGACATCAAATCGAATAAACACAGCATATGCATGCATGAAATTGTTTTTAGCAACTATTAACCTGTCTCGATGTTTTTAGTTTTACCAATGTATATTACATTTTTTAAAAAATATTCTGAGACTGTCTTCCACTATTAGACACACTCATTACTCATGGTTTCACCCACCACCAAAGAGACAACTCTCTTTATTGGTTAATAAGAGACAGCTCTTTGACCTCCCCATTCTGTCTTCACTCATTATTCTCGCTTTATTCACGATGTTCTCCTAGTTTACTACTCTTTCTTTTAATTATACATACAGTATTTAAGTTAGTGATTTTTATAACCAATTAACATGCCTTTAAACATTTCTTAATATTTTGCGCTATATCACCTTTTGTTTTTACATTTGATGATGCCATGAATCTTGGTGTTGAACCATTCGGTCCATAATGCAGACGACATTTCTAACCGCTAAACCATCATGGATTCGGCATTATGCTAACCTAGTAATTAGATTAAGTATCCCACATTTGAAGTTGAGTTTTATGTTATGATAAATTGCTAATAATTGGACCATATATACATAGCTCTAGAGACGTTTAATTAAAATTTGATTATAAGGACATGGAGAAAATACCCGTGCCGGAGAGTTTGAAATTTTCACGCGCTGTGGCCGGAGAAACCTCGAGTTTCTTTTGAAGAACGTAAGTGGTTTTGATGACGTCGATGGTTCTCCGAAGCTCCTCTAAGTCCCGATCGCATTTCTCTAGTGCTCCGACAAGACTCACCCTCGCCGCATCTCCCTCTCCTTCGTTGCGCGGAACCTGTGGAGCGACCATTCCTCCGCCGTCATCGTTTGATGAATCTTGCGGAGGAGAAGCGTAGACGACGGTTCTCTGTTCTCGCTTCTTAGATCCCAAGGTGATGGATTTGCGGCGGTTGGAGGAGAAGTGGAAGGTGGAGAGGAAGAGGTTGAAGAATCCGGGGAGGCAGCCGGAGGAGACTGCGGAGGAGTTTGAATTTCTCTGGGGAGGATTATGATTCTCCCGCCATGAAGATGAAGGAGAAAGCAAGTTCTCTCGTTTACTCTTCTTCATATTATTCTCTGTTTATTTATTTCCCTTCTCACCTATTTATTTTCTCTGTATCTAAAACCTTAAATTCCCATTTAGTCAAATATTGTTTTTTTTTTTGGTTTAATTCATTCCAACGGTAAGATTATAATATTATACCTTTTTGCGATTTAGGTTTTGCTTTTTCTGTATTTTTTTTCTTTCACTTTTGTTTTACGCTTTTTTTTCACTTTAAGATTGGTCCACTGGCACATGGCAAATACCAATGCTTAGACACTTGTGGTATATATCATTAGTCTATAGACATTATAATGTCTTTTATATATATAAAAAAAAATTTGGGTTGTCTTAGACATTATAGTGTCTTTTGTTTTTTGTTGTTTGCTTCTTTATTTTTAACTTTAAATCAGTTGTTTACAAAGTTAATTTTGTCTCATCTCTAAATAAACTTAAACAACATCTTTGAGTACAACTTTTAGTGATACATATATAATGATATAAATATATAATTGTCTAAGATTCCAGTTCAGATTCCTTACTTTCATTAAACTTACAAAAAAGTATGTTACTCCGAAATATTCCAAACAATATAAACGCATATAGACATACGTTATAGTCCATTTGGAGCAAAGAAAATGGTTAATCCGATGAATAAGATTCAAACCCTAATCAATAGGCATTAGGAGTTTAGCACAAAGCTCAATGAGAAACATAAGCATGATTATGAGTATTCTTTAAGACTCATCTCCTTGTGCATGCTGGACAGAAAACTTTTAGAAAGCCTTATTTATCCATTCTCTTGGAATTATATACTTTTGAATGACTCAGTGTTTATATCATTAATGGCACACTGGTTTTGAGACCACAGATCAATTCACAGTTTCACACATTTGATGAAAACATTTTAAAGTACTAAAACTAAAACTTGTTAATACTTGCATTGAACTCTACATACAAATTGAATCGCACAGATGTAAGTAATCTTGGAAGTTTAAGTGGTATCATGATCCATATCAATGACCCCTAAACATTGGAAGTTTCAGGGTTACAATCTCAGTAACAATGACTGACAAAAAAAAAGAAAACAAAGCCTATTCTATACAAATAAGAGCTCAAAAGAAAGAAAATAGAGAAGCTGATTACATACCAAGAAGCCGCTGATAAATCTGAATGAAGAAGAGAAAACTAATCTAACCCACATTGGTTTATAGATCTTTCCATACTTTGTAGTCGCTAGTTGAGCTGTTGTTCTGCATATCACTGTCTTGGCAACCTATGAAGAAAGTAGAACGCACAGGATCAACATTTACTAAAGCATGAGCTGTGCCACTTGGACTAACCGCTACAGCTACTTCATCCTCTCCAATCACCACTTCAGCAAAACCTTTTTCGACCTTGTGGTTCTCCAGCTGCACCCATTCATATAGATTTATCCATAAACAATGTCAGATTCACGAGTTTGGTTCATGTAGACACGAGAGCAGTAGAGAAATCGAAAAATCAGGGCACAATCATCACATTAAAAAGATTAGAATAAGTAAGATTAGCCCATTTGTCACATCACTAACACATCTATATGAAGTAATTCTTCTTTCAATCTTAGACAGTGCTATGATCAGCAGAGTAATTGACTGATGATATTAGTCCAATAGTCAAGAACAAGTTTATGATGGATACAGAAGTGATACTCTACTTTTCTTTCTCAAAAAAAGAGATACAGTGCAGAATCAAAAGACAAAATCAGCAAACCAAACAAAACAAAATCTGTATTCTAAGGTTTGTTATAGAGATCGTAAATATTCCCAAATCTCAAAATAACCAAATACCAGCCAGCGCCTGCATTTCTTCAATCCTCTACTTATACAAATCAAGAGCAACTAAAATGTTAACACACGCTTAGTTAAGTTGGCATGGCATTAGGTAAAACTCTGACCTTATCATCTTCATTACCAACACTAATCACCTACCAGAGGTTTCAACAGACTATAATTCTTCAATTATGCTCTAGCAATGAGATGATGAAAACTTACCCTGAATTTTGTCTTGGCTCCCCAAATGACGAATGTCTCATTACAGGTATGGTGTCTGTGGTTTCCTCTCAATCCACCAGGCCGGATTTCACCAACATGAATGGAAACACACGAGGCGGCTCCACCTGCAGACAATCAAAATAGAGAAAACCTGAAATGTGAATCTCCAGCACCGAGAGAAAAAGAAACTTAGGATAACACAATAATCTCCTTCAAGGCTTTTTTAAGCAGGTCATTTCTAAGATTATTATTCACAGAATAAGCAAAGCCATATATAGTTTCTCTTCATCAACGTACATGCCAACACCATCACAACATCTTCATCAACCTAAAAGCGTCTAAAATTGAATAATGAAAATTAAGCTACAGATTTTTCACAGTTTCAATATACTCAAAGAACACTATACGAATTGCTGTTATCAACTTCCTGAATAACCATTTGTAATAAAACAGAAGCGGAATCGATCACAAGCACAAAAAAAAGAGACGAACCGTTGAGCTGAGAATTACGAGCAAGAATAATAGGATCAAGCAACCATCCACGGTCATCTTTTCGTACAGGGGAAAGCGACGTCGAATCGAACCGGACCAGATTAGCCTTATCGTCGTCGTCGAGGATTTTCAAATCGGGATGACTCTTTAGTGCTGATTTCTGATGTGAAGAAGACGAAGATAAGTGAGAAGAGTGCTGTAACCTGAGAGAGATCCATGTGAGGAAGAGGAAAAACGAGAGAAGCAGAGGAAACGCTAGAGGCTTCTTCAGTAGATTGATTAGAGGTGACAATCTCTGGTTCAGAGGTACCCTTCTAGGGTTCGCCATTTTTGAATCTCTCTTTTATCTTCCTCTGTTCATTCTGAAATGATTTTTCAGTGATTAATTTGGTAATAATTTTTATTCTACATGATTTAACTTTGGATTTATCGATAATAATAAAATTTACTAGTTATTTGGCGGGTTGAGCCAGGCCCGTGCAGTAGTGCAACGCATGGGCGACTCGTAAAGACCCAGATAGCAAGCTATCTTGATGGGCCTTCACCCTTAATAAATAGAGTTAATATCGTATGAGCCGATGGCCCATATATCAGATATTAAACTGATAAGAACAGATACTACACTTGATCTTAGCCAAAAGGCCGAGAAAGGTATGATTTGGAAATTAGACCCAGCTTCTTTTTTATATCACAAGGTTATGACTAACCACTTCTTTAACTTGTCGATGTGGGACTTTATAAAAAGCAAGCTCTTTATCAGCAAACGCGGTAACCAATACGACATCTGGTTCTTGTCGTTTTTGACAGCATCGTTTGGGTTTGAACAGATTTCCCCCCAAGGATTAGTTACAAACTTACAGCTTTGAAGAAGATCTTACATGCTATGTCTTGCTTCTGCTTTTTTGAGTTTCTTTGACATTGATTTCAGAACTATAACAACCCATAAGAAATTGTGAGCTTGAAGCTCAGTGATCTGTGCGCACAGAGGAGGATTGGAATGTGAGAGTGTAGTCTAATGCAGAAGCTGGGGTGCTTAAAAATCATATCTTTGTTAATTTGACGTAATTTCAAAACAAAATCAACTATGTTTAGGATGGAAACTTCATCTCCTAAAGATGAAAGATGGAAATTTTCGAAAGTTAATTCAAAAACAGAAAACTGGAAGAACATGTTTCAGGTATGAATGCTATTATAAACTTGTCGATCTCCTCTGCAATTTTTATAGTCAGAATCAAATACAAGGCTTTACTTTACAGACAAGTCTCAAGCCACTGTTTGCTGGTGACTGGCTTTTAGTATATCAGAAGGTTTGGTCCATGTCTTCAAATTAGTGATTGGAAAACTTGATGCCTCAGTGTTGTCTTCAACAACGTTAAAGTCTTCACAACCTTCATGTATTGGTTTCAGGCATAAAGGGGACACAGCTTGTCAAAATTGTGCTGACCACTGTCCTTTCTTGAGCCAAGTTTTGCAGTATTTGTTGTTGCTTCCGAGGTCTGAGCTAAAACCTGTGTCCAGCCAAAAAAGTTTTCACACTTTTCATTCACTGAAACCATCACAAGAGCATAAATTTTGTGTAAAACTGATGATTTTTTTTGTCTAACTTCATACTTGAATGAGTCTAGGAACAGTCCGAGGGCGAGTCCGGCCTTCCAATAGTTAAACACGGTGATTGTGCTCCGCATCTTGTTGATCAATGGAATAGATGCTCTGTACATTAAAGCTCCAATGCATTCAACTATAAGCACAGCCAATCCAGCAGATAGAACATCCCAGTCTCCTGTTTGTCCTATGAATGTAGAGAAAGCAGTTGCAGAGTAGAATCCCACCAATAAAAAGAACAGTTTGATGGGGAGATCTTTCTTTATCTCCTGAATTTTCACCAGAAGCTTAGTTCTGAGATTTTGTATGGCTTTGATTAGTCGAGGACCTCTGGAGCTATTATTACTTGAAGAACTGGATGCTGGATCGAATCTGCCCCCACCAGCCGAGCTCCTGATTGCTGTCCATGACATCCTCCTGGAAAATGCAAATTGTAAATGGTTCATCATAAGATCTTCTTTAAGACACAGCATATGTCACTATAATCGACAAGCCTAAGAAAAGTTTCAACGGGAATCTGATTCAAGCAATGGGATTGGAAGCCTAAAGACTTAACTACTCCATAGTATAATAAAGTAGCTGATCATGGTTTAGATATAGTTACACTGCTACAACCATGGGTTAGTGTCTAGTTAGGGTTTTCCAATGGCGAATGTGATGAGCTCCGTTACCAAAATCATCATTGTATTTAAAAAGCCACAATTACGATCAGGAATTTGATACTAGCAAAGTTAAAAACTTGCCTTTGATGTCTGATCAACAAAGGTTGGGTAGGATGAAGGAAATGACAGATGGAACAAAACTCCAAGCAAATGGTGTCTCTGAAACTCCTCTTTGGTAAGAACTTACTTCCAGAGTTAGGAAATGTCACCGTGATGGCAAATCCCATGAAACAGCTAGAACAAAAGTTGGTCTTCTGACCCAGATGTAGCTACTTCCTAAAACCAAAAAAAATTCAGCATATCAATTTCACACAGACTCACGCAGTCTACTATCATTCGTTTAGGCATTTCTACAAATACCTTCTAGACAGCTCAAGAAAACCCTAATTTTGCCCAACTTTCTAAGTTTCTCCACGCCCATTACTCATACAATTCAAGCCAAAAATCGATCTTTTTCGACTGTCTACTGATAGAGGAAGCAAAATTCAAAACCCGATTACGATTGAAAACTATACCAGCTGGGTGAAGGAGAAAGTACAAAGAGGAAGAAGAAGAAGCTGAAACGGCGTCGTTAAGGTTGACTAGTGGCACAATACAGCTTGGGCTTCAAAATGCAAAGCCTGTAATGTCAGTAAGAGAGAAAAATAAAAACCCATTTATGTGGTGCTGAGCTAAGCAAGCGTTGAAAACTGTTTCTATAATTTTCCTGGATACTTAAAGATTTTACTTCATCTTTGATTCATTAAAAAGAAGAAGAAGATGCTAGCTCGTCAGGGTAGAAAATGGATGAGATTTTCAACGGGGACCTGGAAATTAGTCAACGGGGACGCAACTAACAGCAGAAGAAGAATTGTGAGAGGACTAAGCAGTGGAGCTGAAACGATAGCTAAAGAGAGAGTTGACACCGTTGTGATCGGTGCTGGAGTCGTGGGTTTAGCGGTGGCGCGTGAGCTCAGTCGTCGTGGTAGAGAAGTGCTGATCCTCGACGCCGCTACAACGTTCGGCACCGTGACTAGTTCCCGCAACAGTGAGGTCGTCCACGCCGGAATCTACTATCCACCAAACTCTCTAAAGGTACAATCTTTCTATTCAGGGTCGAATCAAATGTGTGTTTGGTATGTTCTTAAGTGAATGTTGTTGGATTTTGATCAGGCCAAGTTTTGTGTTAGAGGGAGAGAATTGCTGTATAAGTATTGCTCAGAATATGAAATCCCTAATAACAAGATTGGTAAGCTTATCGTTGCCACTGGATCCTCTGAGATACCGAAGCTGGATCTATTGATGCATCTTGGAACTCAGAATGGAGTCTCGGGTTTAAGGATGTTGGAAGGTTTTGAAGCAATGAGAATGGAGCCACAGCTTCGTTGTGTTAAAGCATTGCTATCTCCTGAATCTGGGATTCTTGATACACATTCCTTCATGCTGTCTTTAGTGGTATAGAAATAAGCTTCTCTTAGCTCTATAGGATATTCTTTGGGTTTTTCATTGTTCATTCTTTAGGAAAGGAGTTTTGATTTCATGGTTTACAGGGATAACAACAACCCGAGACTACCTACAGGGAGAAGCAGAGAACAATCACGCAACTTTCTCATACAACACAGTGGTTTTAAAAGGTCGTGTTGAAGATAAGAAGATGCATTTGTTTGTTGCTGAAACAGGACAGTGTGAGGCAGAAGCACAGCTTGAGCTAATCCCTAATCTCGTTGTTAACTCTGCGGGTTTAGGTGCTCAAGCTCTAGCAAACAGATTCCATGGCTTAGATCATCGATTCATTCCTTCGTCTCACTATGCTCGTGGATGCTACTTTACACTATCGGGTGCAAAGTGTCCGCCTTTCAATAAACTTGTGTATCCTATACCTGAGGAAGGAGGTCTTGGTGTTCATGTCACTTTAGATTTGAACGGACTAGTCAAGTTTGGACCCGATGTAGAATGGATTGAATGCAGAGACGATCAATCAAGCTTCCTCAACAAGTAAATACTTGGATCTGTTCTTACAATGCTCCTTTCTCTCTTGTCCATTTATGAAGTTGCTCAAGATTTTCATGCTGTTTGACTTCAGATTCGATTATCGTGTAAACCCACAACGAGCAGAGAAGTTCTACCCAGAGATCAGAAGGTATTATCCGGATCTCAAAGATGGATCATTGGAACCTGGTTATTCAGGCATCCGTCCTAAGCTTTCCGGACCAAAACAGCCTCCCTCCGATTTTATCATACAAGTAATCTTCTGTTTTCAAAAAGCATTAGACTACACACACAGCATGGGTTTTTATGGAAGCCTCTCATGTGTTCTTCATGCAGGGAGAGGAGATTCATGGAGTTCCTGGTCTTGTTAACCTCTTTGGCATCGAATCGCCTGGTTTAACATCAAGCTTGGCTATTGCAGAACATATAGCAAACAAGTTCTTGGGATGAATTTGAAATTAATGTCTACATTTGATAACAAAGCTGGGCCCATAAGAAGATGGCTTGGCAGATTTAAACTGTTTTCCTTTCTTTGTGATCAAGATGTTTACGGACTGTCTATAAACTCTCCACGTTTTGTATTCAAATGTTATAACTCAAGCTTTCTTCTGTTCAACCTCTGAATTTGAAACAAGATTCATGAAAACGATTGCTACTGCTACTAAATAACTCAAGACAATGTTTTAAAGAAAGTTAACAGAATTGCTCCAAGTCGAGAACATCTACGGAATGTACAAAGAAACAAAGCTGTTTTCCTCTCTTTTTTATAAGCGACACAGAAGACAAAAAGAAAAGATTTTTGAGATCAGAAAGGAGCTGAGCTTGTTCGTCGGAGCTGCCGCTTGGGATCAGGCGGTGGTGCACTTGGGAGGATCTTCTCCACCTCCTGCAAAGTAATAAGGGTTAGCTTTGGCCACATATAGACGCAGACACAAAATTGAAGAGAACATAAAGTTCATGGCAAAGATAAACCAGCAAATCAATCTTTGTCGCAAGTAAAGGAAGACTAGTCTTCTATGTGCTTCCTAATGAGCCAAACAATCCTTACAAGAAGCAATGAAACATTTCAGAGGTTGGGTCTAACCCTATTCATCCTTTCTCTTGTTCGTGGTTACACCATCTATCATCTCTTATCTACTATGCTTGCACCCTAATCTATATCAACTACATCTTCTATCATCTATTGTTCCCTCTAATACGAGAATCCAGAACTAATTATAGATCACCCTTTAAAAGTTGATAGCAGCCAGAAATTTGATAAATGCATGTGTAATATAAAGGGCAAAAAAACTCTGCAAAGCTTTACCTTTTGCCTCCTGAGTCTTTCGTTTTCTTCTTCTAGCCGCGAAACTTTGATCTCTAGCTCATGAGTGTAAGCCTGCTCATCAATATCCAATGTTGGAACCCAAAGAAAAAACCAAAGAGCATGACTTGACAAGACTAATAACAACAACAAGTGTGCAATTACAGAAGTTGTTTCTCACCTGTTTCCTAGCTCGGGAACGAGCAGCAGACTCTCTGTTCTTTATCATTCTCTTCTGTCTCCTCTCGACAGTCTTCTCTACAACTTCTCCTGAAGCTACCCTCTTCCTTCCTGGAGTTTGTGTATCTGACAAACCACCCATCAAAGAAGACTGTGACACCATTGCTTGCATCTCTGAAACCGGATATGGCATGAATGTTTGAGGCTGTGGCATTGATGGAAGCTGATGATACTGAACCCATGGGCCAACTTGAGTAATGTTTTGCCCTAAACCAGCAACTGAACCAGCACTACCTCCACCGCCACCACCCACAGGACCATCAGGACCATCATGGTTAGAACCAGAAATTGTCTCAGTCACTACTCCTGCTTTCAACAACAAGTCCTCCAGCGTCATTTCGCCGAGGGTAGGCTGCTTATCTCTCCTCTCATGAGCATTACCTCCATTCTTGTTCTGCTGAATGTCTTTCCAGACCTCATCAACGGTCTTTTTGCTGAGATCCCGTGGCAAAGTCAAACTTCCCTGCCGAGAAAGACCCTCCTGAGAAGCAGCTGGTGCACCATTAACAGCCATGGACGATGGCTGATTAGCTTCAACAGAACAGACACTCTTGAGTAGTTCATCAAGGTTCATACTTCCAAGTGATTTACCAGAACTCCCTAAGTGATTTTGAACCTCATCGAGTGTTAAGCTGTAGAGAGAGCCTTGCCTATTCAAGGACTGAGATTTAGCTTCTTCAACAATACCTCTCTGAGAATCCATAAGCTTTGTAGGAAAAAAAAACAACAAACACAGATAGATAGATAAAACAATTCTGAGCCCACAAATCAGAAACCCTAATCTGGATTCTCAAACAACCCAGGTACGCTCAATTTGATAAATGGTTACACCACCGAAGAATTCATCAAATCGGAGGCGAAAGAAACCTTTTTCTAAGGTCGAGTCGCGAAACATGCAGCAGAGAGACGAAAACAAGAAAACCCAGAAATCAAATCGGAAGGAAATGGCCGAGAAATCACCGCGTTGTGGCAATCTGAAAGAGTATTGGGAATTGCATGCAGCATCGAGAGCTATCAAATGCAGATACTAAACATGGTAATCGCAACAGAAGATTTCCTAGCGGCGACACAAAACACGATTCGCGAAGAAGAGGAATCAAAACAGAAACAATCTTAGAGAAAAAAGGAAACGAATTGGAGCTTAAAAAGCGACCAGATCTAAATGAAAGTAGCAAACTTTGGGCTTCTTTTTTTTTGGTTTCTGGAAGTGGTGGGTGTGAGAGAGAAACGAAACTATGATAAGTCCAGAGAAAGAGAGAGATTTTACAAGCAAACCTAAACTCTGTGAGTGTGTCTCTCTCTCTCTAATCTTGCTCTATTGTTTGGCGCAGGAGAGAAAAAGGAGAAGAGAGAGAAACCTTTTGATTGAGAAAGTGACACTCGATACTGTGGCAATTCCCTCCCCCAAGCCTCCTGTGGAATTTTTCAATGCGTTTCTTTTCTATTACCCCAAAAATTAAAAACGATGGTCTCTACATCAATTACGAAACAGAGCATTTTTTTAGTAAATAACTAATTATTGTGATTAATGATTTACTTTAATGAAAGTGGATATCACTTCAATCAATTGGCCTAAAGTTCAGTTTTTTTTCTTCTCTCGTGGGCATCTTCAGAGATAATCAATCCTTCCTTGATGTCAAATATGGCCCATTAATATCAAATATTAGGAGTAGATTAGTAATCAAACTTTTGGTGGTCAATCTAATCTAAAAAAAAGTTATATATACATGTCTCTCCTCTCTCGAAACTCGTCATTATAGAAAAGTTATTGAGTAAATGGTATTAGTGGTAACGGTATTATTAGTCTTCAATCGTGTTTAAACCGTTTTCTATTCAAGAAATATAAGTTTTGCTACAATTATATTTTTCTTATAGCATAAACTCAGTCGCTTAAGAAGCCTTTTTCCCAAACTAAGAAGTACACAAACTCGAACCTGGCTCAAGGAAACTAACAAAATCAAAACCTTTATTTATACTTTCCATTACCAATCTCAGATCGGATTTTAAAAACACCTAATGTGGGCTTGCAGAATGTAGCACTTGGATTTGCTTCATCAACTACTGACCTTTTCCCAGTTAGGAAACTTGACAATGTTGACATAACATTTCAGAGATTGTGAGGTGAGATCAAAGACACCACCAACCTCTACTACTTACTTCCCATTTCTACTTTTCACTTCAGCTTCTATTTCTGCTTCTCATCTTCATGGTCAATGGAACCTTCAACTATTCACTGTAGCTCTAAAGTTGCACTTGTCCAGAAAAGATTTGACCATCAAAGTAACCATCACCAACAAACTTTATAAATCCACGCCTCTTTAAACTTTTCTAACACATCAAGGAAGAGAATCTATCACCTATACAGCTATACTCCTGTGACTTTCCTAAGTAAGCCCTGAAGCAATTGTGCACAAGAAGGACCTGAAAGGTACAAGCTTCTAGACCAAAACCTTACTGACTTTAAGTGCACCAATCACTCACTCCTCAAAGAAGGGGGGGATAAGACCAACACAATAGAACATATGTAGGCAAGAGAGAGATACTCTTGTAACACTTTCGATTACTTACCCTTTAACAGCAAGCACGTTGTAGAGGTCCAAAGACTTGTGCAAGAAAGTAGAAACCAACAACTTTTCAAGGTTTGTGAAATTGCATCTCACACAGATCCTCAGCTGTGATGTTGAGAAGCTTGCACCACTTTCTGCCATGTTTGGCTGTTTCAAGCTGTCTACAACTTTAATAGTTTGCAGGCAAAATAAGTTTGGAAACAAAGTGTTAAACGTTTGGAACTTGTCATAGAAAAAACCCGAAAAACTCCAATGAAAGCTCTTGCTGCGTTTTGAAATTCATGTTTTCAATCATTTTAGAAACCAACTAAATTGAGATTAGTATATGTTTGCAACAGAAATAATTTTGTGAGTTAGGCTATATAATTTGGCTGTTCAACCGGCAGTTACACTACCTGCAAGAGAAATAAGGATTGAACAAACATAAAATTAGGATAGTACATAAATTCAGGATACTGCATAAAGCCAGGTTAATCAAGATAACTTAAAACATATTACAAAATATTCAAACTGATATACTTAAGGCAGAAGAATCCATGAAATCGTGAAACAGAGAGATCGAATAAAACTATTGAAAAATATTTAGAAAAACTAGAATTGGATAAGCAAAGGGCCCACAAGGAGCGTAGTTGCGTTTTTAGTTTTACAAATGAAAGTTGTAGGGGGGAAGTTCAGAAAACTGAAAATAGAGACATAAGCTCTGAAAATAGTACAATGCTTTTAGGAATATCATAAAGAGTTGGGGAATTAAAAACAAGTAGATGAAAAGTGAAAACTAAAAACTCCTTAAAAGGTTTTTATGAGTTTGGCCTTAGGAACGACCAAAGAGTAACATTTCATAAAGACTTCATTTTGCATCAGCTCCATTATAAACTTCAGAAGAATCACCAAGCCAATATTAAAACACTGATTTCGGATATCTGCACAATGAATTTAAGAAAATAAGACTAGTTTTTTCACATTAGAAATCGGTGCCAAACCGAAAACCTTTCAGAAAACAGTAAGAAGCAACAAGCTGTTAACAACCACTTGAAAAATCCCCAAAACTCTGATACAAACCAAAACCATGTGGGTCAGGACACAGAAAATTCTTGGCTTTAGCCATAGTAAGTCAGTTTCAGATAAAGTATATACAGAGGAAAATCAATAAAACAAGTAAAGATTGCTCTACCTGAGTTGGATACATGTTACATCTAGTGGCCCATGTATGGAGCACCGTATGGCCCGACACCATGTTGCCCTCTGCCTGAACTACCTTGACCAGGTTGCGGAGTCTGATAGCCACCTTGCAACCCAGATTGTGTACCGTACCCAGAGAGTGTCCCCGGTGTCATAGGTTGAGTACCATAACCAGTTGGCATTCCAGCTCCATTCCCTGGGTTTAAGCCTGTAGGTGTCCCCAAAGAACCCAACAAAGCCTGTCCAATTGCTGGATTAAAAGCTAAACCAGCTCCCTGCGATGCCAGCAAAGCTGTCAAGGCTTGTCCAATTGCCGGGTTTAGTGTCTGCGCCACTGGACCACCCATCCCAGCTTGGTTAGCAACCATGAGATGTCCATGACCTCCAGGCGCACCGTAACCATTGTTATCATTCCTTTGGTAACCACGAGGATTGTTGTGGTTGTGAGTGCTATGGTTATGCTGCTTCCCCGGTTTAGGACCATCAATTGCTTTTTGGCAATGCAAGACGTGGCCTTCAAAGGTCTTGTGTGGCTCCTCCAAAGCCCTCTTGGCACTTTCATGTGACTTATAAACAAAGAGACAAAAGCCTTTAGGTCTCCCAGTAAACTTATCAAGACCCAAAGGACCTTCTTCAATCTCTCCAAATCTTGAGAAAAACGCTAATAATTTTTGAGGATCAAGCTCAGCTCCAACATTACTAACATAAATCTTCTTCTGTGTATGCTCTGAGTTCGAATGCTGAGAAGGCGCAGAGACAGCTGCAGCAGCTACAGGGTTCCCACCAAAGACAGGTCCTTTAGAAGCTAATTGACACGCCGTCATACGACTACCAATCTTCTTCTGAGGCTGCTTGAGAGCGTTGCGAGCACCTGACCTAGACTTATACAAAATAAAACCATAACCTTTAGATTTCCCTGAGTTCTTATCAAATACAGCTTTGCAGTCTTCAATCTCTCCGTACTGCTTAAAAGCTTCGACAAGCGTCTCGGTTTTGGTATCCCATCCAAGACCGTGCACGAAGATCTTCCGATGAACAGGATCTTCATCAGCTACTTCTCTAATTCGATTGGCTACATCATGATTCTTCTCAGCAGCTTCCTTGAGAAGACTGAAAAGCTGTTCTTTCGAAAACGGTTCCAACAGATCTTGAATTGGCTCATCGTCATCGGTATCTCCATCCCCTTGATTCCCAGATCCAGACGTCGCCGCCGCCTCCGTACGATTACCCGCCGTCGTCTGATTCTCACCTCCAACACCATTATCATCATCATCGTCGTCTTCTTCGTCATCATCTTCTACTTCCTCTTCTACTACCTCGTATTCAACTTCTTCATCTCCACCTGCTTGATTATCTTCGTTTTTAATTTCGAGCTGCTCCTCCGTCGTCTGCTTCTGCTTCTGCGACGGTTCAGCTGCCTCATTTGATTCTGATTCGAGCTTTCTCTTCTTAGCCATGGCGGAAGTCATCAGCTTTAAATGTCGACAAAGAAGAGAGTCCAATGGAGTTTTAGGGTTTCGAATTTTTTCTTTGGTTTCTTCTCCTAACAGCTGATAATATTCCTCTTTCTTATCTATCTATAATACGCCGCTATGTGGTTGTCAGGTCCGCGCGCTCTTGAATTTACACATTTACCCCCTGGTTATTTAATATGTAATAAGCCCATTAATGATTATTGGGCTCTAGGTTCAAAGACCCATTTACATAAAGATGCTAAAGGAAAAGATGAAAAGACAGGAAACAAGAATAACGCTCAAACTTCCCGCCACGATTTCCCGCTAGACTTCATAGCTGATAGTAATCTTCCGTCTCTTTCTCACCTCTCTTCTTACAAAAGATCTCCAATTTTCCCTCTTTTCTTCTTCCTCTTGTTTGAAATTATTCTTCTTTTTCTGTGTAAACCCTAGATCTATAGGTTAAGAGTTTGAAGCCCAGGATTCGGCATCTATTTCCTTCTCAATCTAATTAAACGTCGGTTGAGATTAAAGGTAAATTCAATGTTTATAATCTCGGGGTCTAGATTTCAATTCTTCTTTGATGCATTCGTCTAATTAACCCGGATCTGCTATATATTGAAATTTCACGAATTGATGCAGCTAATTAGATATTGATGTACCGAATTAGGGTTTTCGCCTGCCTATGTGTGAACTAAATTTTTTATTGCATTTCCTTTATAACTTAAAAATTAGATTTCTCTGGATCACATATTTTCTGAAATTTGGTCTCAATTTATAGTTATTGTGGAACCTCTAAACGAATCGTTGCATCTATTGTGAACAGAGCAGAACGATGGAACAAAACCTTATCTTTGTTGTTATTTATTTCTCAGGGCATTAAATAACCAAACTCAAATAACTAAATATTAGGAGGATTTTATCAAACTACGAAATCATCAAAAGAACGAGTAAACAGCAAAGACTCCTGTAATATAGGATTGTATTTTAACAATCAAAGACTCTGTCTATATAAGAGTAACAGCAACACTATTCTGGAAATTGTTTGGGGCTTCGTTTCTCTGCTTGGCTTGCTGAAATTTAGGTTTCTGGACAAATTCCTTACATTCACTCAGGTTTTTTGTTGTTATTAGTATCCTTATTGGCTAATTCTTTTGTTTCTTCCAGTACAGGAGCTCGGTTTGGTGTAGGTTTCAGGGTTTTACGAGCTTAATCCAATTGCTAGGAAGTAATTCATCTGTTAGTTCCAATGGTGGAGTTAAGAAGTCGCACCCATTTGAATTCTCATATGCATTATATCCGAGCCATTAAAGACGGATCTATCAAAATAGTGATGAATTCGGAGGCAAGAGGGAAATCGAAGCTCAAATTTAGACAGTTGGTGGATGTATACGATGGGGAAAACATACAAGATGATGATGATGTGGCAATCCCAATTGTAGTCAGGGATTTGGAAGATGTTCCTGACATGACGACACAAGGTTCGTGTCTCTTTGGTGCTGAGTTGGATATCAAGACTGATCCAGAAGATTTTACTATGACACTGGAGAAGGTTCGGAAACAATGCAAAGAAAAGAAAAGGAAACTTAGAAACCGCAGAGATACTAAGACAGCCTCAAACGTTCAAGTTAAAAAAGAGTACTTGACTCATGATGAAGGATGTGATTTTGAGGAGCCTCTTAGCAACTGGGATACAAAATTCTCCAAGAGAAGAAAGAAAAAGCATGAGCGTAAAGCAAACTGTGGTTCTACTTCCTCTCCATCTGTGGGAAAAGTCGATTTGCCTTTGTTTTGTGATGTCAAGCCTGAAGCTTGGGATGATAGCTATTCAGTTTCTGAAGCTATGGATTTTGTTCCCACTGATCCTTTACTAGATTGTAACAATGAGTCAGAATCTCCTACAATTACTGTGTTGGAGGAAGAGATAATGCATGATTCGTCCAAGGACAAGAAGCTGGCTGTATATTGCATTGAAAAGCCATTTTCTCCTGGAATGGTAGCAGTTGAAGAGCCTATAAAGCCGGTGGAGAAAGCTTTTGAAGATGCATCAGAAGAGTTTAATGATGCAGGGAAAGTGCAATGCTGTCTTGCTGACGATGTTGCTCTTGAGAACAAAGAAATTATTTTGTACGGTAGTGTGTCCAGTGAGGAGACGGAATTGGATGTTCAGCAACATTCAGAATCTGAGAACATTGATTCTTTCAACACAAGCTCGGGGTGGGAAGAAGTTAAAGATGATGAGGAAAGCAATGATTCAAAGTGTAACTTAGACATGACCATAACTGGTTTGGAGATTGTGAAGATAGAAGCTCCAGAGATACTTGCTGTTGATTACTCGAGTTTCTCCATCATGGATTTTGGGATAGAAAATACTGATCTTATGTGGAACATTGAAGACATTGATAAGGATGTTATTCGTGAAGCAACTGATTATCTCCAGCTGACCTACTTTTGTAATTCACTGGATAATTTGCAACCAGTTCTTGATGATACCACAATTTCATTAGAAGAAGATCAATTGCCAGAAAGATTACAACAATCATCCTCCAAGCAAGAAGATGACGCAGGAGACCAAAAATTATCACAACTCTCAAAGGCACCTGACCAGGCTCAAAAAACTGCAGAGACTGACAGTATCCAGCAACAAAAGCTACACCATCAACCTGAAAAACTACTCTCAGGGAGAAAGGTTTGTCCTTTGCATTTACTTTCAAACCACATTTTATCTTAAAGCAGATCATCACTAGATTACATTTGGTTTTCAGGCTTTATCACCCACCTCTCAAGCAAAACTTCGCAAGGTAATGGAGCACCCGGAATCACTTGAGAAAATAAGTAAAAGTAAGTCCAAGACAAAATCTTTTTTAAGTCTTTTTGTATGCTTTAAATTTCGACACTTTAGATTCTCACATCTATGGTACAACTTAAAAATCCAGAATCCAAAGGGAAACTCTACTTCAGTAGTCAAAATTCACATAGGATCCTTAAGGCTCAAGGGCTGGAAAACATCGACCGAGTGGAAATCATTCCAAGCTCAAAGCAAGCCATTCAAAAAGCAAATAGTAGTCCTCCGCAAACGCAGTATCAAAGAACCACACGCAAGTTTTCCCGTCGAGATACTCGAGCAGCAAAACAACAGCCTTTTAGTACTGGACGTACTTCTACGCAAGAATGCTCACAGAAAGCTATTGCCTTCTCTCAAGGGCAAATGCTTGATTTCCGTCATGTTGCAACTAAGCTCACTAAAGAGCTGAAAACTATGAGACAATTTACAAAGAGATGTCTCCTAGCTGAAAGCAACACCTCCAATATCTCGGACTGTAACTTGGATGAGGTACTTTTGTCTATGAAAGCTATTGACATTTTGTTTTTCAATGTCTAAATCTTCACTTTCTCTTCTCTGAGTTAAATTTTTTTGGTTTTTCTGGATGTCTCTATTCAGGTGAAAACTTTGATTAGAAATGCAGAAAAAACTGAAGAGCGTAGCAAGAAATGGCTTTCGATGATTGAACGTAACAATAATCGGTTTTGCAAACTCATGGTTTGTTTTCTTACACTCTTTAACATTCACAACACACAAAAGTTACCTGAAATACTAATCTTCCTTCAGTTTCTTAAGTTTCTGCATTCCCTTTCTTTTTTTCACAGGGTATGGTCAGAGAAGATTCTCCAGCTACTGAAAACATTGTTCAGAAGAAAAAGAAGATTAAATTTGCAGATGATGCAGGAGGAGATCTGTGTCATGTCAAGGTTTTTGAGATTGATTTGGAATCTGAATCATAAATTTAACTAAGTCTGAATGATTAGTGTAAACACTTGACAACATTTTGTACATATCATGTCTTGGGATTATCACTAGATATACAATGTTTCTACTCCAAAAACAAAATGACTTTACTTAATCCTCGCATAAAAACGTTTATTGCAGCAACTTCAACCTTGTCAGATTTGTCTGGTGATTAACAGAATTTTAACTATTCGAACGATTGTACAAAATATCTAAAAGCTTTCAAAATTTGCAATACCTTTTGCATATTTTATGAGTTGATCTAAAAGTCTTAATTGTAGCCAATTAGTATAGCATTTGTAGGAAAATTATCTAGTATTAAATTTGATTTCTTTTGTACAACTTGGGACCCATTTAGCTCGTATTACAAACAGACTTCTAGGATTTAAATCCAGTGACATTGTGAGATGAAAGCAGTATTGAGGTGCCACTAGCCTAACCCACTTCCCCCTAATTTGATGTTAATAACTTAAATATGCCGATTTACTTTTTCTTTTCTTTTTTTTTAGTTAAAATAAACGTTCTGATAAATGATTTAAAGTGGCAAATACAGTAAGCTTACAACATAATTTTTTGCTAGTATAATATTTTTTCCCAAATAATCTAAAGATAAAAATTATGAATCCTTTTTTGAAAGGTATTATGAGACCTTAGCTAAGAAAGCAAATGGAATCGTTGCTATAATAACTTTTAATTATTTTTGATGATTTTTAATTATCTACCTTAACATGGCTTTGGGATTTATAGTTTTATAAAACAATAATTTGAGTCAATGTACAAAGGTTGATAAGCTTGGTAATTCCATTTCCATAAATTTGATATTGACAAATATTAAGGGGGAATTATTAACTAAGAATGGAATCTTTTAAATTTGATAAGAA
>VBRH01000095.1:183588-197874 GCA_014578085.1 Cardamine resedifolia
AAAAAAAAAAAAAAACTTACATTTTTGATAAAAAAACGCAACTTTGTTTTGTTACATTTACGAAATGAATAAACGAATGAAAGAATAATACAAGTTTTACGTTGAAAATATATAACACAAATCACATAACAGTACAAGCATGTACATTATCATCGCTAAAAAGATGAAGAGAATTTTCATGGATAGTAGATTGAACTTTTTGGGATGGACGAAGATAATAACCGTTGATAGAAGAAGAGTTGTCTATATTTTGAAAGTCATCACCATAGAACTCATACTTTCCAATATATGAAAATGTATTTTCTGCCTGATATATCTTCTGATCCGATTGTTCCAAGTTATGACAAGGATATGTATAATAATCACCATAATATCCATTATAAGGAAAAGGCCAAAATTCCGTTGTTCTTCCCGTTCGTTTCACCATCTTTAGAACCTCTTCTCGATCTACGTATCCTGTGACCGTCACTTTTTGCCTATCCACGTCGATCTCTACCGTATCCACTCCTATACATATTGATTATAAGATTGTTAATTATTATCAATAATCTCGAAAGTCGAAATAGAATTAAGACCAAATAAAACATTTATAAAAGCAAATGATACGAATTTAAAATGATGTTTTTTGAAATTTTCTTACCATCGAGTTTGGAAATGGCTCTTCGAACCTTCTTTTCACATCCTTGGCAATCCATATCTACCAAGAGCTCCACGATCTTAAACAAAAGAACAAAATATAGATGAACAAAACGTACGACGTTTGTGGCTTTAAACATCAATAGAAAAGGACATTGAGCAAAGAAGTAGATGGCAACGTACAGATAAGGAGATTGGTAATCGAGAGTTTCCATGTATCCAATCAAACATTTGTGTCTTAATTAGTTTTTTCCGAGCCTTACGTTTCGTCTTAAGATCTTTGTGCTTTCAATATACTCGTATGGTTGTGTAATATAATGTGTGTGTAAAGATATTATCTATATATATATAGCTGTAAATGTCTGCGCGTGATAGGAACACTTGGTGTGTGGTTCCAAGTAACCGCGTTTGCGTCTTGTGAGATGCAAAATGCTTATGTCCTAATAAGTCTTACATTATCTTGTGTTTCGGTGTCGCCAGAGTTTTTTTTTTCTTTTTTTCTTTTTTTACTGTTTTTATTGTATTTCATTCTAATTATTGTGTTTTATTACTGTTCTGCTCTTGTGCCGGGATTATTGTAACCCGGTTTCGTTGTCGCTATAAGGCAAGTTATCTTTGTAACCCCCTACTGTAACCTCCATATATCATCAAATACAAAACATAAATTTTATATATAAAAAAAAAAAGGAATCTAATATTTTGATTTTGTGAGGTTTCAAAGTCGAACACGGAAACGAAATAACTCGCTTTACGACTAACAAAAACAAAATCAAAAGGGCAATACAATACATTATGACGCAACTGGAGGCCTGGAGCTTGTGTACCCTATAAGTTACAGTCAAAGAAAATAAAGAAGAAAACTTTTTAATTTGTGTTACGTAAATTACCGAGAAGAAGGCAAAAACCCATTAATTTGCGTTGCGTAAATTACCGAGAAGAAGCATATATAATCAAAAATGAAAATCCATTTGTTGAACAGTTGAACCTATATAGATTTTGTGACTAAAATAACACGAGATTATATATGAATGTCCGGTCCGGTTCGGCTCTAAACTTAATTCATCCTTGTCACGATGGACTAATCATTTACAGAAGACATGTTCTTTTGTATGGTCAACTGTGAGAATTTATATTTAAACTAAAAAACTTTTCTCTTTATATATATATATATATATACAAACACAACAAAAACAAGGCAAAAATGTACAAATCTTGTTTGCTAAAATACCATTTAACAACTCTTGCACTCGGAGCCGGAGACATGGATGTTTCTACTTAACAACGTCAGCAAAATATCCAATTCTGTTAGGCAACGATACTGAAAAGTACAAAATATTGACCTCAATCTCAATGAAATGGTTCATGTGTGTGATCTCAGCCGTCCATTTAATTAGTAGAGCTAGAGAAGCAGCTTCCATTTTTTGTTGAGGGAATTCGAAAACGTGTGAAACGAAACCTAGAATCTAGATTCGAGGACGAAATCGAGGGAGAGAAAAGATGAAGAAGAGTTAGCTGCAAGAAATTGGAGTGAGATGGATTTTTGAGAGAAAAGGGTGTCACGCCATTATCCAAAATGCCAAAAGCTTTCACTCCAATTTGGGATCATGTGCTCAACCCGATACAGTCCACAACTTTGACTCCAGAAGCGCATGTATTGATAGAAAGGTCCACTTGGTGACTCGCATATAGACATGGTTGCTTACAATTCCAAAGAATGTAGATTTGACCTGGGTTGTTTTGGACGCGGGATGAGTGGTTTTATGGTTACAAATACTTATTGCGAGATAGAAAATGTTTTGTATTATGTTTCTAATTTTCGAGAGTTGATATATATGGTATGACAGTGAGGTAAAACCGTGGAGAAATATGAAGGGTTTGGTAGAACTATATGAGTTCCGTACTGGTATATTGCTTGGCACAGATTGGCTGATTCTGGTGGAAAGATGGTGGAAAATCATTTTGTAGACAGTTTCAGTCGATAATCATTTTTATTCTTAGCAAATAACTCGGAATAACATAACATCTAAGTTAATTAATTAATTTATTTTTCATTTATCAGTATCACTTATGAAAACAAAATCAAAAGGGCAATACTACACATTGTGATGCAAATTGAACTTGGGTTACCATCAGAGAAAATAAAAGAAGAAAAACTTTTAATTTGTGTTAGTTAATCACCGAGAAGAAACAAAAACCCATTAACTTACATTACGTAAATAACCGAGAAGAAGCATAAACAGAAACCATTTCTTAAACTAGGAGTCGAGATGGACAAATCCGGTCCGGTTCGGCTCTAAACTTAATTGATCCTTGATTTGATTTTCATGCCCGGTTAAAGCCCGGTCCAGCAGTAAGATCAATCAGGGAATTTTAGTTTTGATTTTAATTTTTTACATCATCGTTCAAAAATAAAAACCCCTAAATCAAAACCTCCAATCCCCTCTCCGTTTCTCCGGCGAAAATCCGTCGCCGACCTCCGATCACAAGCTGCACTTATCGTGTGATTTCGTGACAATGACATCTTTTCCTCATCCCGGTTCCGTCACCGTCTGCGAGATCAACAGAGACTTGAGTAAGTAAAGCTTTCTCCTTGCAGAGTTTATCTAGTCTATTTGAAAATTGTAGGGATTTCGAACTTCTGAGCTAATGATTGGATTTACCAAATGCAGTTACAGCTCAGAGCTTGTCTGACGATCGAGCTCAAGAGACCTATGGAAAACTTCTTGTATGTGGCCGTCCTTTTTTTGTTTCTGAGTGTATTTAGCTTGAAACCATTCTTGTAGGTAGCAAAAGGCTTATTCATGACAAGTTCTATGTTTTCCGGGTTGGGCATTTGGTTTGATCACAGGGAATGGTGTTTAGCCCTGTTTCGTTCGACTCTACACTTAGCTCTCTCCAGGAAAATGAAGGACATGAGAGTGGAGATAAAGCAATTGTTGAAAGAAAAGGACTGGTGGCAACACTGCAGATGAAATTTGCAGACTCTCTTAAACAGATTTTAGGACCCGCCGATGTAAGAATTTGACTATCACTATTTTGTGACTGAAGAAGGCCTAAAGCATTTTGTGATAGATAGTTACAATTCTTATCTTTCTGTATCTGGGGGTATTTATAGTTTTTTTTCTCTCTTAAAAGTGTAGTAGGATGTTATCATCTTCTCTGCAATTTCAAAATGTTCACCTTCTTTTCTATTACACGACGTTTTCTAGGTAACTCTTTTGTCAGAGATTGATCTTCAAGGAGTAAGTTGGCATCAAGGGAAGCATATTATTGCCTTTATATCTGGTGCAAATCAAGTTACAATTCGTGATTATGAGGACAGAGGTCTGTTTTCTAATTCAATTTCTAGATTCCTAGAGCACATGAGCCGGGGTGTGCATACAGTTTCATATTCTTCTTTTGAACAGATGAGAAAGAACCTTGCATTTTGACAAGTGATTCCCAGAGAACTGTTAAAGCCCTTGAGTGGAGACCAAATGGTGGAAAATCCCTATCCGTAGCCTGTAGGTGTGTATCATTGGCCTCCTTATACTGTCTACTTTCTACAATAGCTAGTTTTATAGATGTCTGAGTTCTATTCTACTGCAACAACTGTTCCATTGAAACAGGGGAGGGATTTGCATATGGGCTACTTCCTATCCAGGTAACATGGCATTGGTTAGATCTGGTGGTTCCGCGTTGAGGGGAAGTCTCTCTCGAGGATCTGGAACTCGCTGGATTTTGGTGGACTTTCTTCGGTGTCACAACGATGAGCAAATTAGTGCTCTCTC
This sequence comes from Cardamine resedifolia, assembly GCA_014578085.1. Classification (NCBI taxonomy): domain Eukaryota; kingdom Viridiplantae; phylum Streptophyta; class Magnoliopsida; order Brassicales; family Brassicaceae; genus Cardamine; species Cardamine resedifolia. The sequence goes on from VBRH01000095.1 coordinate 187,995, forward strand.
ATGGAGCCCATGTGGAAGATATCCTAAAATGTTTTCTGCTATATTTGTTTTGCTTTACTTCATTTTGGTGTTGTTAGTTAACTGCACATGTTTCCAAGATCATGATATGCATTTGCTGGGATAGCATTTATTAGATCTTTTCTAGTCTTTGCATCCAATGGGTCCTTAATGTTGTCCATACTGTTATCCCTTGACCTATTTTCACACATATTTAGCATCAGCTTCATATGACAGCTCATCTTTCACCATATGGGATGTTTCTCAAGGTAATAGAAGGACGATTTAGAATACTTTATTAATGCAAAACAGCATACAAATGCTTGAACATTTATCCTGCTTGCGATGTATGAGAAAATGCATCGTGCTTAACTTGATTGAATTCTTCGTTTCTGAATTCGATCTGTATACATCTTCCAGGGGCGGGAACACCTATTCGACGTGGACTAGGTGGCATATCAATGCTTAAATGGTCACCCACAGGAGATTACTTCTTTGCAGCGAGATTGTAGGACATCAACTCTCTTTCTTTTTTCACAGATGTGGAAAGCAGCTTCCTGTTGGATGTGTTTGCTAATAAATTGTTTTTCTGTCACAGTGATGGGACCTTTTGCCTTTGGGAAACAAACACATGGACTTCTGAGCCCTGGTCTTTGTCTACCGGATCTGGATCTGTCACGGTAAATTCAATCGTGAGCCCATACATAGGATAGTGAAGATATGCAATAGAGTATTGTTAAAAGCAGATGAGGTCAATGTCGCTAGTGTTGTACGCATAGCATATGTGCATGACTCCATTCTGTTTTACTAAGCATTCATTTTCCTTCTTTTATATACGAAATTGCATGCAAGTTCTGTCTTCTTAAATTGACTAAGCTATAATACTTCTTAATACCGTAGGGAGCAATATGGGATCCGGAAGGACGGTTTATCTTGATCTCGTTTTCGAAATCTTCAACACTGGGCTCTGTTCATTTCTCATCCAAGCCACCATCCTTGGGTATGTAGAAACTTTGAAGTCGTTTTGCCAGAAATACATACCAAATTAGCATACTAAACCTCTGTTTTGGTTTACTTTCAGATGCCCATCTATTACCAGTTGAATTGCCAGAGATTGCTTCTCTGACTGGCTGGTAAATTATTTGATTATTGTAAACCCACAAAGGCCTTCCATTAGTTATTCCTGATATTGTGGTTTTCATAACTGAATAACCAGCGAGGGAATCGAGAAGATAGCATGGGATGTATCTGGGGAACGATTGGCTGTGTCATACAAAGGAGGCGATGACAATTACAAAGGATTGATTGCTATCTACGACACACGAAGGACACCTATTGTATCAGCATCACTTGTGTAAGTAATTCCTACTGTTTATCCATTCCATCGGTCTGGACTTTCTTTTGTATATCTTTGCATTGTCTAAATCGATAGACAAATCTGAATGCTTTTATGATTACAGCGGTTTCATCAGAGGACCTGGAGAAAACCCGAAAGCTCTCTCCGTTTCATTCCATGACAGGTTCAAGCAAGGTCCACTCCTTTCCGTGGTAAGCCATGTTATTAAGTCTCTTGTCATGCAAAAGCATTTGGATAGATAGAATCGGCTAATTAATCAATCTTTCAAATAAACCTTTCGTTGCAGTGTTGGAGCACCGGATTCTGTTGCACCTATCCTCTCATCTTCCGCTCACATGTTCTTCCTTAATAAACCAATTGGTTCAAATTCAATGCAAGTTCCAAACTTTGTGGTTTCATTTGTAGACTGGTCACTCTTTGTATATGAATTGGCTCCTTTAAAGAACTCAGCTTGATATTAAACCCAAAATACAATGGTTTGCATTTGAAAAGCCATTAAAATGGTCCTTGAAAACCAAAAATAACATTACAAAAAAAACGAATTATAACAGCAGTAAATAGTTCAAGTCTCTTAGACATTCTTGAGCTTCTTCATCTTAGAAGGTGGCCATCGACCCTTCTTCCTCATCTTACGCTTACGAAGCAAACGGTTCCTGCGTAGTCTCACCTTCTTGGCCAACTTCATCTTCATCCTCTGTTCCAAGAGCAGTTTCTCTTTAGCTTCTTTAGATTCCAATGGTAGTTTATCCACTGGAACAGCAGCAACAACAGTCTTTGGTTCCTCATTGCTCTCAGACTCGGTCCCATCCACGCCAGAAGCAGCTGCCTTCACAATTGCTGCTCTTCCATGGTTACTGCTCAAGTTGTAAGCACTGAGAGAGACTCTGTTCTTGGACTCGACGGCATTGGGTTTAAGGTTGAAAACTGACATCCATACAATGAAGAAACCAAAATATTAGAGCTCTAAATGTTCGATGGAATGCCTCAATGAAAGACTACTTCGATCTCTAAAACCCTGAGTGCCCTCAAAAATTCGTTTTTGTTCTCTATAACCAAGAAATTGAATTAGCCCAGGAAGTGGAATTTGGTTTATTGGGTCTCTAATGGAGTTTTATTTCCCGATACAATTCCTCTGCAAAACGAAGCAAAAGGAGATACGTGGAGACTAGAAACGAGCTAAAAGGCGTTACCTGGTGAAGCGAAAGGCGAAGGTTGAAGAATGCGCGGCGAAGAAGAAGAAGAGAGAGAAAGGAGAGAATTGAAGCAGAGAAGAGCCATCTTCTTCTAATGGAAGATTTCGCCTTTCAAGTTTTTAAGGTTTCTGGATAAGCTTTTTCTCTCCTGCACTCTGCGTCTTCTCAACGAACGGATTGGATTCATCCGGTTCGATCCGGTTTCATAAAAAATCGAAATAAAATAAAATTGATTGTTATTGTTCCTCCGGGTTTGGTTTTGAATAGATAAACCGGAGTGGGTCCCTTTAATAGAAGGGTGACACATGACACGTGGCAATCCAATTTCTGAGATGGCGAGAAAGCTAAGTTAAGGATGTTCCAGAGAATGATGTTGGTGTTGAGGAACTTCCAATGGCGGAGGACAAATTTATGGAGGAAGAGAGAGAGATAGAGAAACATATCTCTCAAACAGAATCCATTATCAGAAGAAGAAGGAGACGATTGGAGGGAATATAAGCCAAACTATCGGCGGCAGGGTTTTGGAAATCGCCGGTTTCATTCGCTCGCCGTGAAAATAGGTGTTTTACCGAAGAAAAGTTTGTAAATTTCAATCCCCGACGTTAAGGTCATGACTTCTCAGAATCTTGAACGAAAAAGGATCTATCAAGTCTGGCCCGGCAAAAATGTAAGAATTTTTGTGATGATCCGACACGAAGTTTTCATTTTTAAAGCCACATTGTGGATTTTTAGAGGAATTTAGCAATGGAAAGCTAAGAATCGTGAATGAGGAAAATGCTTCCAATATATGCTCTGTTGGTTTCTCTGTTCTTGAGTTGATATTACGTAAAAGTCTGAAGAACATGAGCTTTTAAGATCCTCTCCAATAGGTTTTTAGCCTTTAGTTTATAAATAGTCTAAGATTCCTCTGTATTGTTTGTTTCACACATGAGATTAGATCCTAATTGCTGTCTATATGAAATCATAGTCTGAAGTGGATTTTCTTTATTATTTTTGTGTTTCAGAAATTTTACTGTGGGGGAAGACTAGTGTATGGTCCAGACGCATCTTCCCTTCTTTTAACGACATGTATGATAGGAGGGCCAGCTATAACTTTCTGCATCAGGATGGCTTATTTGATCAGAGAGCGATACCCTTTTTTCCATTCTCTGATTTTGATCGGTGCAATTCTCCTCACAATCTTGGTATAAACCATTTGCTTTTTACTTACTTTGTTAGCCAAATCATACATAGATGATAGAGCCATCAAGTTACGGCATTCTTACTTCTTCTTTTTTTAATGCAGGATTTCACTTTTCTCTTCTTGACATCATCGAGAGACCCTGGAATTATCCCAAGAAACAAAGAAGCGCCTGAGGCTGAAACGGCTGATGTTATCACCCAATCAACAGAATGGGTTAGTAGCAAATTAGGAACTGCGAAATTACCTCGAACAAAAGATGTTATGGTGAATGGCTTCACTGTCAAAGTGAAATTCTGCGATACCTGTCAGATATACCGTCCTCCTCGCGCCTTTCACTGCTCAATCTGCAACAACTGTGTTCAAAGGTTTGATCATCACTGTCCTTGGGTAGGTCAGTGCATAGCCTTGGTAAGTCGTACTGAAATCATTTTTCTCACTTCCAAGACAAAGAACTGAGAGTTAATCTGTTATCTATGGGTTTCTTCTTTGCAGCGTAACTATCCATTCTTTGTCTGTTTCTTATCATGTTCAACCCTTCTCTGCATCTACGTCTTAGTTTTCTCATGGGTCAGCATGCTTGAAGTCCATGGCCAATTCTATGTTGTCCTCGCTGATGACTTAATATTAGGTGTTCTTGCTCTCTACTGCTTTGTTTCCGTCTGGTTTGTTGGTGGACTTAGTGTCTTCCACTTCTACCTAATCTGCACCAACCAGGCAAGATTCTTTAGCTTTTAGCCAGCAGTGAACGAGATTTCTTAGTTTCTAATCAGAGCTATTACTGTTGGTCTAATTCTTTTGTTATGTTTTGCAGACAACCTGTGAGAATTTCCGGTACCAGTACGATAAGAAGGAAAACCCTTACAAAAAGGGGATCGTAAAGAACTTCAAGGAGCTGTTCTTGGCAAAGAGCCCACAACCTTTGATCAATTTCAGAGATTGGGCGTTAGAAGAAGACGATGTGGAGGTTGGATCCATCGCCTCTGAGCTAGAGAGAGCCTTTGGTCCTCGAGACACGGGAATGAGCAGTGGCGAGCCTGCGCCTTCAGAACCTGGAGTATGGTAACAAGAGTGACATAACTGTCAAGAAGACAAGTGTAAATGAAGGCACTGCAGCGATTGGCTCGGTTTACCAAGAACCAGGGAATGTAAGGAGAAACTCGAGCGTGGATGCGAGATCAAAATTGGGCAAAGAAGAGACCAAACAAGTGTAAATTTACTTCTGTAACTCAAAGCCAACTAGCTCTCTCTGTCTCTACTCGTCGAAATGACTTTTTAACTTTTTTTTGCATTTAGAATAGACATGAAAATTAGTGTATATAGTGCTTTCTTGCGTTGCGGGTAATTCAATTTGGTATATTTCATTGTCTCTATCTTTCTATGAGGGTTTTTACGAATTTATCAAACTCAGAAGCTTTTATTACAAAGATTAAGATTCCTTCAGATGTTTATAATTCTATGGGTTGACAAATAACATGGTGAAGAATGTTATAAGTAAAACTCAAAATACTAAACAGATTGAGCAAAAGCTATATAAATAAATATCTAACTAGTCACTGTCATCATCTTATTTTTGTGTGATCTTTAATCAAATTGAACAGTTTAAGGTCGAGACAGTAAAACCTCTAAAAATTAATAATATTGAAATTAATATATTTTTAGAATATTTTATTAATTTATCGAATTTATTAATTTATAAAGGTGATATTTGGACTAAAAAATATCAATTTGGAACTGACAAAAATTATTAATTTACCGAGATATTACTGTTCATTGTTACTTTTTCTTTTAAAAGTATATATTCATAGGACAACTAATTAAAAAAAACGAAAAAAAAGACATTTTAATATCGCAGAGGCAAAGCATTATAAAAGAAAATAATAAAGACAAAGAGAAAAGAAGAAAAAACACACAAAAAGATGGAAAGAAATCTATGTGTGAAGCACGTTTAATTGAGGGATGATTTGACTTGCCTTCACAGCTCATTGTTGCATCATTCTATTTAATATTTATAGATATAGTTGGCCGACCATGAAATAACAATATTGAAAGTAAATCTTAGATAAACAAGAAATTGATTCCTTCTTACAAAACATCCTTATTAGCATAACAAACCTTTCCTAATTACATACGATGTCCCCATTATCTCATTACCTCCCATCTAATTATTCGGACATGACAAGGGAATAAAAAAAGTTTTTTTTTACCAAAAAAAAAAAAAGGAAAGAGAAAAAGGGGAAAAGGGATCGCAATTTGCAAACAGCGAAATAATAATTCTTGTGATTTCGAGTGGAGAGGAAGACAGCTTCAATTTTCCTGTCTCTCTCCCTCTTCAACTTACAATCAAATTCGACTGTTTCAAATTGTGAATCTTTTTGTCGGAGGAAAGACAGAGATTTTTCATTTCTGGGGGGTTTTTCCTAATCTTGATCTCTTCTCTGATCATCATCGTTTATGGATTCTCCTATGGGTTTCTGATCCTGGGTTCTTCGATATTTCTTCAGTTGGCTTTGTTCTTCGTGTTTTCGTCCCTCAATAATGGCTTGGAATGAGACCAAACTCAAGAGGCTTTATCAAGTTTGGAGGGGAAGCAATGTAAGCTCTGAAATCTCACTTTGCTTTCGTTTCATTCACGTTTTAATCTGTCTCGAGAAGATTGTGCATGTATTAAATCGCACTTGTATTTGATTTATTTGGATTCCTTTGAGTCCAAGTCATAGAATTTCAAACTCTTGAGTTTGACAACTTCGGTAATAATTAGATGGAAAAACGAGAAAGAACCAAAACATTTTTGTATCTAATTTTCACATTCCGTGGACTCATTTTAGCTGTTGTGTTTAGATCATTCTCTGGCTTTCCTAAAACCTCTCTTATTCATTTTCTGATTAGTTTTAGTAGTTAGTATCTTGAGTCTTGATTGTTTCATATATGGAAGCTTTCAGGCCATGTTTACTGCAACCTAATTTCATGCTTATGATTTTTCCGTTTTTTGCCAGAAATTTCTATGTGGCGGGAGATTAATATTTGGTCCAGATGCATCATCTCTATATCTATCAACACTCTTGATCCTTGGTCCCGCCGTAATGTTCTTTGTCAAAATGTACACGAAAATGGCTGATCCTCGTACCAAGAATCCTACTCTCTGTATTCCAATTCTCTGCGTGTCTTGGATACTCACTATTTTGGTATGTCTTCTGCTTTCAAACTCTGTATTTGGAAATTTTTGACTTTTATGTGTTAAAAAGGTGCTTTTTGAAACTAAAGTGTCAATAGTTTTCTTCAGGATATATTTTTCCTCTTAATGACCTCTAGTAGAGATCCAGGGATTGTGCCAAGAAGTTTAAGACCTCCGGAATCAGATGATGCACCGGATTCAACCACTCCATCGATGGAATGGGTTAGCGGTAGAACCCCGAATATAAGATTACCAAGGGTCAAAGATGTAACCATTAATGGACATACCGTAAAAGTTAAATTCTGTGATACTTGTTTGCTTTATCGTCTACCTCGAGCTTCTCATTGTTCCATCTGCAACAACTGTGTCCAGAGATTTGATCATCACTGCCCTTGGGTTGGCCAGTGTATTGGAGTGGTAAGTTTACTTGATGACTCTTTACTCTAAATTCCCGATAATTATATAGGCTCTGTCTGTTTTGAAGTTGTTTTGATTATTTTGCAGCGAAATTACCGGTTCTTCTTCATGTTCATATCAACATCAACCACTCTGTGCATATATGTTTTTGCGTTTTCTTGGTTGAACATATTTCAAAGACATATGGATGAGAGGATTAGCATCTGGAAAGCTATATCCAAAGATGTTCTATCGGATATTCTCATAGTTTACTGCTTCATCACCGTTTGGTTTGTTGGTGGACTGACAATATTTCATTCTTATCTCATCTGCACTAACCAGGTCATTAGAAAGATCTATGCTCTTATTCCAATCTTTGTTTTTTTTTTGCTTTCTCTTATTTGTTTTAATGGTGAATCTGTTTTCTGCAGACTACATATGAGAATTTTCGATACCGATATGATAAGAAGGAGAATCCATACAATAAGGGAATTTTAGGGAACATATGGGAAATATTTCTGTCTAAGATTCCTCCATCAATGAACAAGTTTAGATCATTTGTGAAGGAAGAAGATTATATGATGGCTGAAACTCCTACTTCAAATCTAGGTGACAGTCTTGTTAGCTCGAAAGAGAAGATTGATATTGAAATGGGAGGAGGAAGGATTGTTGATGAGAGTGGAAAGAGCTATTCACTCCCTGAGATCCTCCGGAATCTAAACTATGAAGATCTCGAGGATGATTGTGAGGAAGATGATTTGAAGGCTAAGGATCATCACCATCTTCATCATCATCATCATAATGAGGAAACCAACACTTCTTTTGACCCTTTTTTTACCAATGGGAATGGTTGTAACAAGGATGAGAGAAATGGAGAAGAATCAGGAAGATCTTCAAGTGATGGTGAACATGATGGAGATGCAGGGAAACGCGTTAGGGTCTCCATTGATGATGAAGAAAAAGTTGAAGGGTATGAACGAAATTGGAATACCGATAAGGGTATGAATATAAACGCAGGCTCTGAAGATGGAACAAGCTCTCCTCAATCTACTTCCCCAATGCTTCGTAAATAGAGGTAATTAAGCTTTACCTCCGAGTTTCTATGTTGCTAAAGCTTGTTTCTTGCTTCAGAAGAAACCTTTTCTCAGCCCTGAAACTATCATTTTTCTTCTTGCTTGGTAGTGAAGGGCTTGAAGCTGGAGAAGTGGAGATTGTGCTTTGTCATTCTTTTAAATGTGTTTCATATAATTGTGGGGAAAAAGAAAATCCAAAGAAATAAAAATCATTTAGAATTTGTGAGTTTGAGCTTTAGATTTGTTTTTGTTTCCTTCTATTTTTTTCCTTTTTTAGTTGTATTGATACATATTTTACCAGAATGGCCCATCTGGATATCACCAGCATCACATAATTTCTCTCTTTTTTTCTTTTTTCTTTTTTTGGTTATAAAAAAGATTTGGACCATGAATTGTAATTTATACGGTTGTATTTTCTGAATTATTTTCTCTTATTTATTTATTGGTTGATTGAGCTCCAATTTTCGATTTCTTAATTGTTCATATATCACATAATTTCTTTATTTTTCTTTCAAAACTGTTGTCTGAAATAACGAATCACAAAGATATATTATCAAGAAGACAGTGTAATCAAGAGACACCAATAGATTTTCTCCACGTGTCAAGCTCCCACATTAGAACACAGATTTTCACTGGATTAGATTTCCAATTATAAAATCACCACACAGCCTCATCTTCTTCCTCTAGCTGCTTACTCGCTCTCACTCTCACTCTCTCTTGCTTCTGCAACTCAATCGATCAATGGCGGCTGAAATGGCGTTGGTGAAACCCATCTCCAAATTCTCCACCTCAAAGCTCACCAACCCAAGCAAATACCTCGCCGGCCGACGTTTCTCCACCGTGATCAGAATGTCAGCCACCTCCTCGCCGCCTCCTCCGGCCACCGCTACCTCGAAATCCAAGAAGGGGACGAAGAAAGAGATTCAGGAGTCGCTTCTGACACCGAGGTTCTACACGACGGATTTCGAGGAGATGGAACAGCTTTTCAACACGGAGATCAACAAGAACCTTAACCAGGAAGAGTTCGTGGCTCTGCTTCAAGAGTTTAAGACTGATTACAATCAGACTCATTTCGTGAGGAACAAGGAGTTTAAAGAAGCTGCTGACAAATTGCAGGGACCTCTCCGACAGATCTTTGTCGAGTTCCTTGAGCGGTCTTGTACTGCAGAATTCTCTGGTTTCCTTCTCTACAAGGAGCTTGGTCGAAGACTCAAGGTATCTTTTCAATATTATATTTATGGTTTTAAATTAAAAAAATGAAAATAACATAATCTTATTTAGGCAAAGATATAAAGTGATGATAATCAAAGGCTATATTAGACATTTTAGTATATTCAAGTTTCAGTTGTTAGTTTTCAAGAGTTGTTCTTGATCTTAATCTTTTGATCTAATGGCATTGCAGAAAACAAACCCTGTTGTGGCTGAGATCTTCTCTCTTATGTCCAGAGATGAAGCAAGACATGCCGGGTATAATCTCTTAACCAAGAACCTCTCTTCGTCAGTTTTTTT
>VBRH01000095.1:203658-214429 GCA_014578085.1 Cardamine resedifolia
GAAAGCGGAGAAGGCGCTGCTGATATTGATTCCACCACGAGGAGGGACTTGGATGCTGAAATGATGAGACTAGAGGCCGAAGGCTTCATTCAGAGCCTGAGACCGAGCCCTGCACCTATGAGATTGCCAAGGGCAGGGAGAAAGCAAGGTGAGACAATATCTAAAGGCCACCGGAATTACGAGCTTATGCTTAATCTACAGCTTGGAATCAGGTAAATATCCCAGTGAGCCTCCTCAGCTAATATGAAGTTTTTTTTTTTATGTCTAAGTACACATGTTCATGATTTTGCTTACGCAGACATGCTGTTGGGAAACAAGCTCCGGTTGTGTCTCTTGATCTTAAGCATTCGGCTTTTGATCCAAAGGAAAAGGTATGGACAAGATTTCCATCGGAAGGAACCAAATACACACCTCCTCATCAATCTAGTGAATTCAAATGGAAAGACTATTGTCCATTAGTTTTTAGGTGAGATACAATAACACTTAGGCTCTACTTATTTCTCATCGGTACTTATTCTTACACTAAAGTTTATGTTAATATATCTATCTTCAGGAGCTTGAGCAAGCTATTCAAGGTAGACCCAGCTGATTATATGTTATCAATCTGCGGTAATGATGCCCTTCGGGAGCTATCATCCCCTGGTAAAAGTGGAAGCTTTTTCTACTTGACAAATGATGATCGTTATATGATAAAGACAATGAAGAAGTCTGAAACTAAAGTGAGTTTTTTTGTTTTTGTTTTTTAAGTTACCATATAAAAAGTGTGTGGCTGTTACACATATTAACTGCTTTCTGAAATCATATAATGCAGGTGCTTCTGAGGATGCTTGCAGCATATTACAACCATGTTCGAGCATTTGAGAACACTTTGGTAATTAGATTCTATGGTCTCCACTGTGTGAAGTTGACTGGACCCATCCAAAAGAAGGTGAGAAATGAGAACAATTCTAAATAGATAGGAAAAAAAAGTGTGGCTTGGGTTTTGATTGACTTCATCTCTTGTCTGCAAAATTTAAAAAAATGCAGGTGCGGTTTGTCATTATGGGAAATCTATTTTGTTCCGAGTACTCCATCCACAGACGCTTTGATTTGAAAGGATCTTCTCTTGGCCGTACAACCGATAAACCTGAATCAGAAATCAATTCAAACACAATCTTGAAAGATCTTGATCTAAACTTCATTTTTAGACTACAGAAAGCTTGGTACCAAGAATTCATCAGGTTAGAGACCATCAATCTCTCTCCTTCCATTGACCTTTATCAATGTTATTTATTATGTCCATTTCTGTTTTTCAGGCAAGTCGATAAAGACTGTGAGTTTCTAGAGCAGGAGAGAATCATGGATTATAGTCTTCTGGTTGGGATTCATTTCAGAGAAGCATCAGTCGCTGGAGAGCTGATTCCTTCTGGAGCTCGCACGCCTATTGGTTGGCACTCCTAACAAAACCAAATATCATTTCTCTCCATTAGAATCCATCAACCAAGTTATGTTTCTTTTTTGCAACTGCAGGTGAATTTGAAGACGAAACAGCCCCTCGCCTCTCTAGAGCAGACGTGGATCAGCTTCTGTCTGATCCCACAAGGTATACACAAACAAACATTAAACTCACTACTTAGAAAACAATTTCCCGGATCCAGTAATATATTGGTTTGTTGTTGCAGGTGGGCTAGTATCAGACTTGGAGGGAACATGCCGGCTCGAGCAGAGAGGACAATGAGGAGAAGCGACTGTGAGTTCCAGCTAGTTGGTGAACCGACAGGAGAGTACTACGAGGTTGTCATGATCTTTGGAATCATAGACATTCTTCAAGACTATGACATCAGCAAGAAACTAGAACACGCTTACAAGAGCATCCAGTACGATCCTACTTCAATCTCAGCCGTTGATCCAAGGCTGTACTCGAGACGTTTCCGTGATTTTATCTTCAAGGTATTTACTGAGGACAATTGAAAGAAGTCTCCTCTGTTTCTATGGTCTTCATCTCAAGTTTTCTCGTGGCTCAAGAAAGAGTGGTTTAGGTCTATATATATATGTGTTCACATGTTTCGGTAAAGGGCTCTTCCCCCCCCACACTACCCTCTCTCTTTTCTTTTTCTTTAAAACGAAAAATATAAATTCTATAATAAACTCTGTAACAACATCTGTTCAAGTGCATACATAGCAGTGAATATTTTTGTCTAATGTTTCTGATTTAATAATAAACTCTGTAGAAAGAGTTAGCAACTGCAGAAGTGCCAACATGATTTTAAAAGTTTCAAGCAAATTGAAACCTTTTTACACGAACTAACTTAAGTCTGCAATTTCCAATGTTGATGTCCGCCAAAACTCAACTTTAATACTCTGGTCAATATTACCAATGTTGACTTCAATCAAGAAACATAAACAAGTCAGACTACAAAAATGATTTGGTCAAGAATGTTAGAATTAATTTTAAGAGAAAAAGACATGACTAAAAAGAAACAAGAACAAATTGATAAATACACAATTTCAAGTAATCATCTAATCAAACGAGTTTTCACATTTCTCGTACAAGTACAACATCCGTTCATTTAACTCATCACAATTAATCTTGTAATAATCATCTATCTTCTCCACTTGAAGATGCAAAGTGTAGAAGAGCCTTTCTCCTTGAGACCTTGAAGATGAAACATCCACAAGAACAAACCCATCTTTTTCTAAACCACTCAAGACATTAAATATCGAAAAGTTATGAATCTTGGACGATGAGATTTGGACCATCACTTCATTTTCGCCAAGTCTAGTCGTAGAAACCGTTGAGACATAATTGGCGACCGCCTTTGGTTTCTGGTTATCATAACGTTCAAAGTCTCTTTGATCCGATACTCGTACCAAAAGTTCTTCCTTCTTTTGTACTAGCTTCTTTACTTGCTGTTGCAGCTCTGGTATGTACTTCAAGCTCCTTGAAACCGTTTCAGGAATACTTAGCTTCTTCTGCAAGAAAAAAGAAGAAGAAAATAAGGGTTAACTCCTTCTAAATAGTATTGATGCATAGACAACCGTATCAGAAATCCCAATTCAAAATATAATGTAATGGACCTAAACGAACGTATCAAACTAGTTATTGATTAATTGGATTTGAGATTAAACATATTCTGATGACATGTCTGAGCAGCTACATACCGATTGATCTGAGGCTGGGAGACATGAACGGAGAGATGAGAACATAGAATTAATCTTCTTGCGTCGGACACGCTCGCTTGCATTGTGATTAAGCTTCTTGATCATGTCTATTCCATTTTCCTCCGACGAAACAGATACGCCCAAACTGTCCTGATGATGAGCTACTCCATAAGTCTCCGGTACCGGAAAATCAAGAAACGTGCCGTTGTTGAGGTTCTCTCCGGCGAGGTAGTAGCTGTCGTACTCTCCCATTGACGGCCACCCAAAGTTTGGGAACAAAGGAGGGACTAATGCACACATCGTCTGCTTAATTAAGGATAAGTTTTTATAGCTTCTGTTTTCTCTTGAAGCTGTTTTTGGTTGGAATATTATTGTCTTCCGATTATATATGCGGATGAAGGATTAAAGAAACAAATCTATGTTGTTAAAATTCTAATTATCAGATTATATACTATAAATATGTTTATTCGTTGAAACTATATAATTATGTTGTACGACTTATATATACTATAAAGAGAAATACTTAGGTCTATAAAGGGCATATGTTGACACGTGCCAGAGCCTATGTTACACGCATGAACTAGGTCCAGTCACCATTCAACATATTATCTAAGAAGAAAAAAGGAATATTACAAGTATTAATGACTATAGTAAGATTATTGTCAACTTAATGAAAGATGACTCAGCCGAGTGAGAATGTTGAGAGCACGTGGAAATCAGGTGGAAGATGCTCTGGGCGTCTTTACTTCCTCGTCCCAAACATTTTTATGTTGTAAGCATACACATAAGCATTTTCATGTTGTAAGCATATACATAAGCATTTCAAATTTAATATATTTATCTTATATAAATGTAGCCTGGTTATTTAATTCCACAACGACGATAAAAGCCATTACATATATATATATACTAATGTCAACTTGATACCATTTATGTCTGACTAAAATATATTCTAATTTAGTTATTCTTTGAAGAAGAAAGGATACAAATATTCCAAAATTGTTAATGTGAATCAATGAGGTTTCAAGATTCTTTTCGTGACCCACATTCTAAACAGATTAATCGCCGAAAGCTACAGTTATCATCCTGTAATTAAATTCATGTCTTATTTGATCTCATACATTTTTTAACCAAGCTAAATAATCCAATCTCTAAACCAGTACATCTTGATTTTTTACTAAACCAAATCCAAATATTACTAAGTTTTTTCTTTGATACCTCCTTAATTGTATGTCATTTTCGCCGCGACATTTCTTGCCACCGCGTCATTAGTCTACGCTACAACATCCGTCTTGTGTCGTCGATCTTCTCTCAACTTATAATTTTTCCATTAGTTATTAAATGTAAATGAATTCTCTAAAACAAATTTTACGAAATGTATGGGAAATATGCTGCCTATTATGAAACAAACTTCTCAAATATTGCTAAAGTTTTTTCTCTTTGTCAAAAAATTCAAAAAGTTCACAGCCTATTTCAAAGCACATAGCATGACAGAAGCTTGTAAAAAATTTGTGAAGCTTCTACATATTGCAAAGTAGGCGTTTGCTTTGAATTTTGTAGAAAACATGTGGAAACACTGTAGAAACTCTTCCAAAAAAGAAAATATATGGGTTTTTCTACTATACATTTGTAATATTTTTGATAATTTATTTGTTGCAAAATTTTGTAAATATAGAATCAAGTAATCAACAAATGTGTTTAGAGAGAAACAAAATTTTACTTCTTTAAAAACATTTTATGAGAATGATACTTTCGTTAAGAAAAATTTTGTTGATTTTGCAGTCTGCCTAATGTATACTAATATATATATAACTCCAAGATCAATTGGATAACTATGATTTCTCATCTAATATATATTCTAATGACTAATGATTCTTTAACTCTTTAGATGTCAGGACCGTACGTCTATTAATTAATAAGGGCAACTTGTTCACTTGCCAGTCCCACAATTAAGTGTATAGTAGTAATAAAATACCCTCTTTTTGTCGTTTCTCATTTAACAAAATACAACTAACTCTTATATATAAATAACAGAAACAAAAAAAAAACATAAACAAGGAGTAGAAGCCAAAAGGTTTGGGCACCAAAAAAAAATAGTAACCGGTATTCTTGAATCGAAGTTAAGACAAGAATCAAAATTAATAGCCGTAACCTGAGTTTCATAGTAATCAGTCAACAATACTCACTAGCATGTAATAATCAATCAATGGCTTCGACCAAAAAAAAACGAAACAACTCGACTACAACGCTTTGGTCAATAATGTTAGATTTTCAAGAGAAAAGGACAGCATAACTAAAAAGAAAACACAAGAGCAAATTATCATCTAAATGAGTTTCCACATTCCTCATACAAGTACAACATCCTCTGACTTAATTCTTCACAATTCAGCTTGTAGTTTTCAATCTTGTCCACCACTTGTAGATGCAAAGTGTGGAAAAGCCTCTCTCCTTGAGATCTTGATGATGAAACATCCACAAGAACAAATCCATCTTCTTCTAAACCCTTTAACACATTAGATATCGAAAAGTTATGAATCTTGGACGATGAGATTTGGACCATCACTTCGTTGTCTCCGAGCCTAGTTGCAGAAACGGTCGACACATAACTTGCGACAGCCTTTGGTTGCTGCTTAACGTAATGTTCAATGCTTCTTTGACCCGATACTTGCACCAAGAGTTCTTCCTTCTTTTGTATTAGCTTCTTCACTTTCTCTTGTAGCTCCGGTATATATTTCAAGCTCCGTGAAACCGTCGCAGGAATGCTTAACTTCTTCTGCAAGAAAGTAAAGAAAAAGAAAAAATGGTTCTTAGTATTCTTCTTCTAAATGGTATAGCTGCATATAAAAGCTTATAGATTCTCTTAGAAATCCAAAAGTGTAATGGATCTAAAGCTACTTACCGATTGATCTGAAGCTGGAAGACATGAACGGAGAGATGAGAACAAAGAGTTAATTTTCTTGCGACGGTCACGCTCACTAGCATTGTGATTAAGCTTCTTGACTACGACCGGATTGTTGTCTATCTCATTTCCCTCCGACGAAACAGAAACTCCAAAGCTGTTATGAGCCACCGCCGTAACTGCTCCATGATTAGTCTCCGTTACCGGAAAATCAAGAAATGTGCCGTTGTTGAGGTTGTCTCCAGCACCCCAGTAGCTCTCGTACTCTCCCGTTGATGGCCAACCGAAGTTTGGGAACAGTGGAGGAACTAATGCACACATTTTAGCTTAATTTAGGATAAATTTATAGATTCTGTTTTAATTTCTCTTGAAACTATTTTGGTTGGGATTGTTTTGAACTTTAGGTAGAATACTATTGTCCAGCGTATATATAATGCGAATAATACGATTAAATAAACCAATCTCTGTTGTTAAGTATAAATTATAACAAAAATATATAAAAGATAACAGACTATATTACAAGTGCTAAACGACTTATACTACTAATGAAGAGAAGAATATTTTGATCTGATCGAGGACGTACGTCTACACGAGCCAGAGACTATGTTCCACGGGTGAACAAGGTCTAGTCACGAGTAAACATAATATTAAGAATTAAAGAAGAATATTATGTGTATTAAAAAGTCACTCAAGTATAACATAAGATTAGATTTCACAAAATTGCAAGATGACTCAGCCGGAAGAAATTGTGGGAGGCGCGTGGAAATTAGCTTCAGACGTCTTCCTCACGTCCCAAACATTTGGATGTTGTAAGCATATACATAAGCAATTTTCATGTTGTAAGCATATACATAAGCATTTTTATTTATTTGTTGACCTTTCCAAAAAAAGCATCTTACTTAATTACTACATTAAATGAATGCTAAACTCGTTATTTTAATCCAGTTAATAACGGTCGGTGATCTAACATGTAAAGGCACTATCGATTTAGGCCTCTAGGGTCAACTTTAGGTCATCTCTATCCAATCATTAGCTTAGCCTTGAGTTAGCAAAATATGTTCTTCTGGTTGAAGACAAATCCATTTTCGAGATGTTTAGGTCAAAAATATTCCAAAATTGTTTATGTGAATCAATCAAGTTTCAAAGATTCTCAAAAGTGGTGACATTTTCCAAAACTAATATAAAAATCCCCTGAAAGCTACATTTATTATCGCCGGCCTCTTCCACCACCACGGCCACCTCTTCCTCGGGAACCACCACCACCCCTGCCCCGGGAACCACCACCTCTTCCTCGGGAACCGCCACCTCCTCTCCCTCTAAAACCGCCACCTCCTCTACCTCTGAAACCGCCTCTAACAGCGTCTGGTTTCAGTCCTAGAGACTGAACTCCTCTCCTCATGTTTCTTTGCCCGTCTTCATCCTCATCGTCTCTATCATATCTGTCTTCTTTGTATTTTGATGAGCTTCTCGTCTTGAAAGAAATCTCCCGCGATCCTCCAGGGCCGAATTTGATATCTTTCGAACCTCCAACAAAGTTGCCACGACGGTTCTCCATAGCCTTGACACGCTCGCCCATAGGAAGACTGTCTTCTTTAGCCAGTGAAGTGCGGTTGTAAAAAGCTTCTGCGTGCCGCTCATCTTTCACTTCAAACAACCTGACACCAAATCATCCACATTAGAAAATAACATAATCAAGATAGTTTGTGTCAAATCAAAAACGTAAATCCTGGAATGTAGTAAAAAAAGGCACTAACTTTGGAGTTTTTGATTTCTTGGTCGGCCTAGTTGTGTCTCCATCGTCGTCATCTGAAGACTGTGATGCATCAGAATCGCTGTCCTCGTCATCATCCGATACAGCTTCAAAGTGTTCATCTAACAAAGAAGGTTGCTTCTTAGAAGAAGCAACAGGGTGTAGGACACCATATTCATATGATTCTGGATCGATTTGGAAGTCCTGAAAACCAAAAAGTGAGAGATTCCCAAGAATCGGTTTAATAAGATCGCGAAGTAGTACAAAAAAAATAAAAATTAGAAAAGAATATTGTTAATACCGGATTTTGGAACATCACTTCAAACCGACGATCTTCGAAATCCTCGCTACTAAGTAGGGGTTTCTTCTTCTTCGACACTTTCTTGGTGACCTCCTCATCCTCAACAGTTTTCTTTTCCTCCTCTTCATCTTCCTCCTTCTGGAGGGTTATCGCGAGATCTTTGTTAACCTTTGGCAACCTTATCTTCTTCTGCAGGAAGCACAAGAGAAACAGAGATGTATGTAAGTAGCCAATAAACAAACCATGGTGGATATACAGATGCTTAGATTCTTAATACTAACTGTGATTCTCTGGATACGGCTCTCTTCTAGCTTCTCTTCCTTCTTGCGTTCTAAGTATTTATCATATGCAAAAGGTTCAGCCACTGCCAAAGCCTGTAAATAGAAAGAAAAGAAATTATGAGGAAGAAACATCTTATATACTATTCCGAAGCTATACGTGCTATAAAAATGTTAAGACTCACCTTTTTGTACAAATGGTGATTTATAAAATATCCATGCATTTGGGCGTTCAAAAGATCTGTCCCAATCAAATGAGTTAGCTGCAACTTCTCCAGATCTTCCTTTGTCACGAATTTGTAATTATCGTAAATAGTTGTATGTCCACTTTCCTCCAGCTCTTCCTGAGAAAGATTTAAAAAAATTGTGTTTGTAACAATGCCACAATGGTCACATCACTGGAATGGTAAATCCGTATAAGGATAGGAAAACTTTTCAAATCCGTTAAATACCGTTAGATTTTCAAGAGGAGAACACCATTTGGGGGCAGGACCGAGTTCAGGTATGAAGTAAGATGGGATTAGGCTAGAGTCTAATGCAAGAAGCATAAGTCCGCTTCCACGGAACACACAAATGTCGTTTATTCCTCCTTGAGTCGGTTCAATGCTGGTCATACCTTCTCCCTGACAAACACAAATCGGAAATAACAAAAAAAAAATATGGTGAATCAAAGAGTTTATCTAGCCACATTTATTGTCTTATAAGAGAAACAGTGGAGTAAAACCATGCTTATTTGCTGCTTACCGTGTTTGGATCCCATATTCTAACAATGTGCTTGTCAGTAGTAATCAACTTAGGTTCTTGAGTATTAAGAGTCCTTTGCCATTTAATACTCAAAATCGGGCTCTCGTACCTGCAAATTTTGCAGAAAAACAATGAACACCGAGGAAAAAAAAACCCAAAAGATATAGCATATACAATAAATTTTGAGCTAATACAAACACATTAATATTTACATGTGATCCTTCACTCTTATGGGAGTTGAAGTACGCAAGTCGTATATGAATACCTGCAGATATAGAACACACAATCAACACAAATACTGGTGTTTAAAACCTTGCAGATTAAAACATAATATATAGCATCAAACCTTTCCCGCACTACTCCCGACAGCTACTTGAAGACCTTCACTGTCATCAAACTCTATAGCAGTAACTTCCTATTAGCCAATTAAAACCACAAGATTAGAAAGATTGCTGCGGTTTTCTCCAATTAAGAAAGTCTGTCATTTGGAAGATAAGTTAGGAAGTATCACCGCAGCAGCATCACCACCATGAGTAACTGCGTTAATTCTAGCAGCAGATGATTTCATTCTCATATCAAAAAATTCCACAGCACCATCCTCACCACCACAAGCAATTAACCCATGGAGGTTGCTGGAAAAAAAGGGTTCTCAAACGTGAACAACAATGATCTAGAGCACCACAATCGAATCTTTTCCTAGATTACTCAAGAAACATAATAAAAGAAATGAGAGTTGTCTTCTTTCTTGTCAGGTACCTTCGAGAAACAACATTGAGCGCTGGGGATTGAGTGCTGAGAGGAGAGAGAAATCTTCCCTAAATAGAAAGAAGATAAAACTCACCAATCATTCTCCAACAAAGACTGAGGTAGGTCACAAGACTAAACTCAAAATACCTGCTCCAAATTGATTCTGTATAGATCTGGTGAGGAAGCAGCACAAAGCAGATCACAAGACCAGCAATCATATGTCATATCTCTCCCCATCCTGCAAATATATGAGTGCTTTTAGACCAATGTCTCAGCCAAAACAAAATCACGAAAAATATCTCATATACCAACAAAGCTAACATACCTTGGAATTCTCAAACTGTAGTGTTTCCCGTATTTGGCGTGTAGATTAATAGAACGATCAGCACATAAGAAGGCAAGCTTTGAGAAATCATCATCCAAAATCTGTAGAGGCAACAAACACATCATTGAACCAGAAACATGAAAGGTTAAAACACAACTCATGGAGCAGTAAAGTTACCTCGAAATCAACAATCTCCGAGTCCAAATGTCTCTCAAACTTCAATGCAAGCTGACTTAGCTCATAAACTTTGACCTGTGGTGGATAAATGCCTGATTCAACAACAAATCAGTGAAAAGGCTTTCTTGTGAATAGCATCGAGCTTACAATCTCACCAAAGGAAACAAGATGAAAAGAAACCTGAAGCAATCAGATATTCTCCGTCTGGGGTTGCTTTAATTCGAGTAGTGGCAATCTCAAACTTCAACTCCTGAATCAGCTCCACTCTTTGCATATAATCTTAACACGAATATAGCCACAAAACAAGCCCGTGTAAATAGTTTATCAACAAAGGCATCAATCAAACTATGAAGATTGAATTTGACAGATTCTTCATTAAGCTGAAAAAAAAAAAAAAAAAAAAAAAAAA
>VBRH01000096.1:0-23078 GCA_014578085.1 Cardamine resedifolia
AAACAACCAGTCCCTGCAGATTAGAAAGCAATCACACAGAGAAAAGAAGAACACATGCACCTGTTCTTAAAAAAAAACTTCACAAATATCAGTTTTTTCGTTAGTGCACATAAAGCAAAACGAAAAATATAAAGATTTAAGATTGTAGGATCCTTAATTACTACAACAAGGCAACTGATAATTGTATAAGATAATTTAAGAACATGAAATAAAAATACAATACCAAATTCTAAAGATGAAAAGAATTGCAGAGGCGAGACGAGTCTCTTTCCTTAAATCTTTATACGCCCCGTAGTGTGACGGTTTTGTAGCGGTAAGACTCCCAGGATACAACTGCAGATCTCTTCCTTTTTCCAACACCGAAAAAATAAAAGCTCACGAACCCAATTCTGTGATGTGCTCTCAGACTCAAAAACAGAGAAGAAGAGGAAAAGAGATGAGAGGGATTCTGTTGTGTGTCTGTTCACGTTAGAAAAAGAAAATAATGACTATACTTATTTGCAAAGTTCAACGTCAATATCAAAGAGGTGTTAACACCACAATCAGGTAATTAAGAAAATTGATTCTCAATGACCAAGTCAAAGGAATATATCAACTTTTATTACGTAAATATGATTGCTTGATTTGGTTTTCTTTTGTTATGAATAAACAATACAAATGATGATATTTGTTTATTTAATCAACAATTTCAAACCAAATCGATTTGGGAAAATTAAAATAAATTTATGGGTTGTAAGCCCATTTCCCAAATTTCAAATCCAGTCTCAATGTAGTTGGATTTTTCTTCTAATTTCCAAAGTGAAATATTTGACACTTGGTCAAATTTTAAAGCTTATAATTTTTCTAAGCTTCTTACTTCGGACATCAATTTCTCATTCAAACAAACTTCGTTTTTGACATTCTAAAACACTACCATGTAGTGCCCAAAACCGGTCATTCCGATAAACGTCTTCACTGGAAAGTCTACTGGAAAATGGCTGAAACCACTTTGTCATAAAACGAGTTCCAACAAAAAAACTCAAGTGATCAAACGAGAAATGAGTTTGGGGAAGAAAAGTTATCTAAAAAAAAGTACAAAGTTAACAAAACTCTACAATAATATTCTTAAAATTTTGTGAGAATATGGAAAGAACTTTGAGAAAGTATTATTGTAAAATATCTGAAAGTTAACAAGATTCCATAATTAGTATAGTCATTAAAATTTCACATAAATCATTATTGAATAAATCCAGTAGTCATATATTCGAATGAACCTAACCAAAATTGAACCTATGTATCAACGATTACATTTATAATTTTATTACTAGAAAAAGAAACTGAACTGAAAAAAATAAAAAATGAAAACATTTATTTCTTTAGTTATTTTGTATACAATATGAATGATATAATATGTCAATTACATAAATTATATCTTTCTTTTTATTTTTTGTTTGGTTTTTATTAGAAAAGAAAATTTATACCAAACCAAAATGGTACATTTCGGATCTAACTCGATTACCAAATAAAAACGGAAAAACCAAATCTTCGCATAATAAAAAAAATGAAAACGCAATTATGTTTCCCGTGCCACACGTGTCACTTATTTTTAAAAAGTCAATAAAAAAACATTTAAGTGGGCCCTTTAAAGCTCAAACACCGGGCTGACAAAGCAATTTTGACCGTTACAATGAATTTTCAAAACAATCCTTCCATTTTTTCTTAATTTGAGTTTTCTGATCCAAAAAAAGAAGTGTGAATCAATATAGCAAATTAGCAATTAGCTACACTCTCAAAGCTTTCGTTTTGACCAACACACTTCTCCAGGCCACTCAACAGCGTTTGATCAGTCATAAATTTAACTCTAAAGATCTTCTTTTTTCCCTTCTTCGGTTATTTTTGCTAGGGGGTCTTGTTTTTTGGAATTTGAGAAAATCTTCGATTCTGGGGAAATAAAAAACAAAAAAAGAGAAGAAAATGCCGGTATCGACCAGATCTAAGGTGATGAATCAGGAGCAAAATGGGCAAGAGAACACAAATCTGAATCTTCCGTTGAGGAATCCACATCAAGGGCTCAAGGAAAAGATGAGAGCTTTAACTCTCTTGTACGAGCAGCAAAAGAGAGCCTCTTTCTCTCTCAGGAACACTAATCAGTCTCCTAAACCCGAAGACCAGAGATTTAAGAATCAGCTGCTTGATTCTGGCAAGAAAGGAGAGAAGTTTCATCGCCAAGACGGTAAAGATTCAAACTTTGTTGACGAAGAAACCAAAGAGAACAATGTAGTCGAAGCAGATCGGATTTTTGGGTTTAATTCGGTTCCTGTTAAGCCTAGTGGTGTGATTAGAAAGCTCTCAATGGGTAATGGAGCTAGAAACGTTACAGATGCTGAAAAGGGTGAGAAATTGGAGAGTCTTGATGCTTCTATGAGTCGGATTTTGGTGTTTGTTAGGCTTAGACCAATGGGGAAAAAGGAAAGAGAGAATGGGTCACGATGTTGTGTCAAGATTTTGAACAAAAGAGATGTTTATCTAACGGAGTTTACCAATGATAACGACTACCTTAGGCTGAAGAGACTCCGTGTTCGTCATTTCACTTTTGATTCTTCATTTCCTGAAACCACAACACAACAAGAAGTTTATTCCACTACGTAAGTGTATTCAATCATCACTGTATTCTCTATGTTGTCTTGAATGATGAATCCTTTCATTAGCAAGCAATCGGAATCAAAATGCTGCAAGTTCTTAGATGTGTTTCCCCTTTGATTTATTCAGAACAGGAGACCTTGTTGAAGCAGTTCTTGAAGGAAGAAATGGTTCGGTTTTCTGCTATGGTGCTACGGGAGCAGGCAAGACTTATACAATGCTAGGGACAGTGGAGAATCCAGGTGTAATGGTTTTAGCAATCAAAGATTTGTTTGCTAAAGTTAGACAGAGAAGCTTAGATGGGAATCATGTTGTTCATCTTTCTTATCTTGAAGTCTATAATGAAACTGTTAGAGATTTGCTTTCTCCTGGTAGACCTCTTATTCTCCGTGAAGATAGACAAGTAAGCATAAAACTGAAATCACCTTTTTGTCTCTTTAGCTTTAGATAAGAACACATTGGTCTCATTCATTTGCTTTTCTTTGAATGTGATTGAAATTAGGGCATTGTGGCTGCTGGTCTCACTCAATATAGAGCTTACTCCACAGATGAGGTTTCTTCTTCTAATCCATATATTATGATTTTAAAAGATCTTGAGAATCAAAAAGTGAGCTATAAGTTTTTTTTTGTTATGGTTTATTGCAGGTTATGGCTTTACTCCAAAGGGGAAACCAGAATAGAACTACCGAGCCAACTCGTTGCAACGAAACATCTTCTCGCTCACACGCCATCCTTCAGGTAAAAATTTGCATCTTATCATCGATTTTTTGAGGCCTTGAATGTCTTAAGTTGATCTTTTGTTGCGATTCTTTAGGTCATAGTGGAGTATAAGACTAGAGATGCTTCCATGAATATCATCAGCCGGGTAGGGAAGCTGTCACTCATTGATCTTGCGGGTTCTGAAAGAGCGGTAGCAACTGATCAAAGGACGCTTAGATCGCTGGAAGGAGCTAACATAAACAGATCACTTCTTGCATTAAGTAGTTGCATCAACGCACTTGTGGAAGGGAAGAAACATATTCCTTACAGAAACTCAAAGCTCACACAGCTACTCAAAGACTCACTTGGCGGCTCGTGTAACACCGTGATGATTGCTAATATAAGTCCAAGCAGTCATTCTTTTGGTGAAACACAGAACACTCTCCATTGGGCTGATCGAGCCAAGGAGATTCGCGTGAAGGGATGTGAAGTAAACGAAGAGGTGGTTCAAGTGGATGAACAAGGAGGGCCTGATCAGGCCAAGCTCTTGTTAGAGCTTCAGAAAGAGAACCGTGAGTTGCGTGTCCAGCTCGTGAAGCAACAGCAAAAGCTTTTGACCCTTCAAGCAGAGACTTTAGCAGCTGTAAACAACAACAACAACAACAACAACATTTCTCTGACACCTCCATCAATCTCATCTTTAATGACTCCACCATCTGCACTAACAGCTCAGCAGAAGAAGAAACCAAGGCATTCGTTGTTATCAGGGACATGTTTCACGCCAGAATCATCCAAAAGGAGAAAAGCAGAAGACGCTGTGAAGGAGCTTCAACTGACTGTTAAGGCATTGAAGATGGAGATGGAGAGAATGAAGAGGGAACATGGGTTGCAGATGAAGAAGCAAAAAGACGAATTAATGAAAGATATTTGTAGCAGAAAGGGAGAGAAAACTCCAGAAAGAGGCAAAGAAACAAGGAGGATTGTCACAAGAGGGAGCTTGAGACCAAAGGAAAAGGAGAAGGAGCTGAAAAGCCCGAGTCATCGGTTTGCATCTCCAGCTGCAACAGCTAAAAAGAGAAGATTTTGGGATATAACTGTGGCTAATACTAGTCCCTCGTTGGATAGAAGGAAAACGAGAAGCCATGTTCCTGTTCATCAAGAAGCTCCTTCAAAGCTGCTTCAGGTAACTTTAATTACTACATTGATCAAAACACTCTAAAACTGTCAAGTTGTTCTCCAAGATTCCGTGAACATACACACACTAATTAATATGTTTGTTTGGTTTTTGGCGCAGCCGGGGTTTGCTCGTCCACCCATGAAGCATTAACAAAGTTTGAAGACTGATATCAGAATCTGATTTTGTTTCTTTATTACATTTTTTTCTTGTCTGTTTTCCCCCATTATTTGCTAACACCTGTATTATGTAGGAGTGACAATAACACAATTATTTTCTCTTTTTTACTAATTTTATTTTTACTATTTTTTTCATCATTTACTAATGTGTAATTTATGATTCTTTTTGTTATGCTTGGTATTCTGGATTGGCTCATCATTTTAATTAAATTGCATCATCTCTTTTTTTTTTTTTTGAACATAACCGGTTAACGAATAAGATTTTTAGAAGAATAACATCATGTAATTTCTCTTTTCGTTATATCATTATTTGCTAACTATCACTAATATACGTATATCAATGTTTTGGTATAACGTATTTTTAAACTTTGTTTCAAAATAATGAAAGAAAGAAAACATAAAATAAAAATAAAAAGCTGATATATTCTGTTTAATGCATCATATAATATGTTAAAAATACATGAATTATTTTAACATAAGCATAATTAACAAAAAAAACAATTACAGAAAATATTTTTGTTTCTTACCGGAATATTTGCATGCCTCCTACAACTTATAAACCAATACCAGGCCGATTAGATTTTAGCCCGTAGAAGCCCATTTATTTTATTAAACCAAGTTATGCCCATTAGGGTTTTTTAGCTGATATCGTCCAGATATTTAATAGCCGCGCTCACTGCAATCTAGGGTTTACGCCACTAAGATTTTGTCAGCGAGAAACGCAAAGATGCCGGCGGCGAAGCAGAGGAATCCGAAAGTTAGCAGAAACCCTGACCTAATCAGGGGGGTTGGCAAATACTCAAGGTCCCAGATGTACCACAAGAGGGGTTTGTGGGCCATCAAGGCGAAAAACGGCGGCGTTTTCCCCCGTCACGACGCTAAGTCGAAGGTTGAAGCTCCGGTGGAGAAGCCGGCCAAGTTTTATCCAGCGGAAGACGTTAAGAAACCTCTCCCGAACAGACGCAAGCCAAAGCCTACGAAGCTAAAGTAACAATCCATCCTCTTCTTCGATTCGTAATCAGTTTCAAGCTACATGTATTTGTGTGTTTGATTTCGTATTAGAAATGGTTTTGGATCTGCTTGGAATATAGGATGGATCGTTGAAATCGTTAGTTTCCAGGATTTATGAAAGTGAGATGTTGAAATGTAGGATTAATGGTGATTTGCGAATTTGTTCTAGCTAAGATGTTTATGCTCATTAATCCTGTAACACTTGAATAAATATATGTTATCAATATAATATATGGTTTTGGATATGTCTGTATTGCAGATCCAGCATCACCCCAGGAACTGTGTTGATCATTCTTGCTGGTAGGTTTAAGGGGAAGAGAGTTGTCTTTCTCAAGCAACTTACCTCTGGTTTGCTTTTGGTAACTGGTGAGTTCTCATGTCTGCTATTGTCGCAATCTTGTGAATTGTTGTTTGATTGTTTAATTTGGAGACTTTGTTTTATATCTTGTCTTTGTTGCATTTGCCTTTTCAGGACCTTTCAAGATCAATGGTGTTCCATTGAGACGTGTTAACCAGGCCTATGTTATTGGAACCTCCACAAAGGTTGACATTTCTGGACTTGACATTCAGAAATTCGATGACAAGTATTTCGGAAAGGTTGCTGAGAAGAAGAATAAGAAAGGAGAAGGCGAGTTTTTTGAAGCAGAGAAAGAGGTATTACACACATAACTTAGCAAACAAACATAAATTGGTGTAACAATCATCTTATGCTTTAGGTTTTTTTGGTTGTATCGTAAACTATGGTTTGATCGGTGTCTGCAGGAGAATAAAGAGATCCCACAAGAGAAGAAGGACGACCAGAAAACCGTGGACACAGCTCTGATCAAAATCATTGAATCAGTTCCAGAGCTCAAGGTTTACCTTGGCGCCAGGTTCTCATTGAGTCAAGGAATGAAACCACATGAGCTTGTTTTCTAGATTTCATATTGTTTCTCAATTTTCAAGAATCTCTGTTTCCTTGAGTTTTTCCCTCCTTAATCGTACTTTGATCTTAATGACTATTTTCTCTTATTTTATATATCAGATTCTCGTTCAAAGTCAAACTAGCTTTAATACTTGGATTTATGAACGCGAATGAATTGAAAAAAAATTCAGAAGAATTTTAATAATCAGGAATTAATTTTTATACCAAAATAATCAACAGCTGATTTTGCCATAATAGAAGCAAATTCACCAAAGCTTATAACACCATCACCATTTGTATCAGCTTCTTTGATCATCTCTGTTAATTCTTTATACGTCAATGGTTGACCCATCTTGGCCATTGCTCCGGCCAATTCAGCTGCGCTGATGAACCCGTTACCGTCTCTGTCGAATGATTTGAAAATGTCTAGTAGTTGCTCAGAATTTATTAGGACCTCTTCGTTTAAATCCGGAAGAATCGTACCAACAAGCTCTTCGAATTCGACAAAACCATTGCCGTTTGCGTCCATGCTAGCTAACAAAACGTGGATTTGGTCACCGGAAGGTTTGAGACCAAGTGACCGGAGAAGCGCCGCTAGTTCTAGGATCGTTAAGCTTCCGTCTGCGTCCATGTCGAAGCGGTCGAAAATGTCTTTTAATTGTCTTAGCTGATCCTCCATTCTTTGGTTTTTTTCTTTGGTAACACAAATCAAAATCGATTTATCGACAATGTTGACGAGAGAGATTCATGAGACGAGAGGTTATGATGATCGATGAAACGTGTTTTTTCTTTTTCTTTTACCGGCCAATGAAAGGAAACTAAGATTGAATTTTTTGTTATTTTTCTTGGAGAATGTATAATTAAAATTCTGAAACTTGTTGTACGTGTTAGTGTTTTGTTTGTTTTTGTGGGGTTTGTTAATGGTTACTGATAAAAATAGATAAAACCACGTATTTATTTGTAACAATTAAGAATAATGGTACGTCAGTTGAAATGTGATAAATTGATAATGTTTGTTGTGGAACAAACATGTTACATGAGATTATTGTCCTAAGAAAAGAAATGCGATTAGTTAATATGTTTGAATAGTTCCAGAACAACATAATATACGAAATCCAAATGTGTACGACTAATGAAACGTGCTAAAATAATGATGATTGTTGTGAAAAAGACATGACGTTGTCCTAAGAAACCAAAAGATACTTAAACTAAAATAAACCAACAAACAGGAAAAAAAAACACAAAGAAAGTAAAATAAAGATGATCATGCACAATCACTTTTCCTATCCGTCCGATTGTTACGACGAGCACAGCAACCGCAGGAATAGACGGTGATGAGGAGGATGAGGAGACAGACGTTAAAAACAAGAAGATTCCTCCACTTCTGTCTTATGTTCGCTAACACACCCGCTTTACACGCGTTGCAATTGAAACATAACTCCGTTTGCACGTTGCTCCACGCACCGCAATCGCCGTTCTTGGCCGCAACATCCGTCACGTTTTTGCTCGGCGGTATCCAGAACGTCGCGTTTCTGAACTCGAAGTTGCAATCCGACGGTGGCTTACAACATCCCGACTGCTCAAACACAACCACAAATTAAATACCAATTATATATAAACCAAGTAAACGGCTATACAAAAGTCTTTTAACATAATTTACAATGACATGTAATCAAAAAAATGAGCCGAATTGTTCTATTTCATTTGTTTGAATCTTCAATTGTATTTTGATCAACCAATAATACTAAAAAAAAAATAGTATACATAAAACACTCTCAAATTCACAAAAAAAAAGAAGAAGAAAAACCTGGATAGGAGACAAGTTCTTGTGATAAAAGGCATCAGCGATCTGACTAACACGACCATCGCTCAAATCATCACAAACACTAGCCTCAGCCAGACAAGACCTTATCCCAACCCATCTCTTCCCACCAACGAACCCATTAAGCCAAGTCGAGAAATCCACAGTCCGGTACTCTCTATAGCCACGACCAGAGACCACACGACCCACTCCTTTGTTAGTCACAAAGAAGAGAAATATCGAGAAAACCATCAACGCAACAATGCCTGAAAACAATATGAATAAGTACAAAACCATTGCCAAGTTTTCCTTAAAACAAGATCCTATCACTCCGATTAACGACACCACGAAGAGGATGCATCCAGTCGTGAGAAGTGGTGCCCGGATCGCTGATTGACAATCGGTCACGTCTTGATGGACGAACATGTAAATCGAATAACCAATGGCCGATGCGCCCACTAACATCACCAACGTGTTGGCTACACCTACCACGAAATTGCTTACTCGAAACATTTTATGAGATATATGTTTGTTTTTTTCCTTTGACGAATGAATCTCGAATAACCAAATCGGATTTTAAATAGAGAGTGAGAGAGAGGTTTGTTTGTTTGAATTTGATAATATTGTTTTGTAACGTTTTAGTGTATTTTTAAGTGTGTGGGAGTCGTGGTCATTGAGGGAAGAGGGAACGGTTGGTTTTTGGGGGAGTGGGGGATATTAGTGGAGATGATTAGCCATTGGTTTTAGTGTCTAATTACTGGTTTATGCCACTGGAGTTAGAGAACGTGTGGGGGTTAAGAAGATCCTTCAGTTTAGAGAGAGTAGTTAAATTAGATTTTGACTATGTCTTATTTGCCACGTCACTAAGACTAGTTATTAAACTGTCACTCGACTCCTACTTATAACTCCGACATTTATAAGGTTTTTTGTGAATCCGAGTTTGTAGGGAAAATTCTTTTGCTGTTTTTTTTTGTGGCATCAGAAAAGAGAGGGTGTTAATACTATACTATTTGATAGAGATAAATTGGAATTTGGACGTGGGATTGAAAATTATTGCTATTGAAAATCCAATTGTTGTTTTCTTTCAAGTTATTTTTTTTCGTATTTTGAAGAAGGTTAAAAATATCTAAACCATATTAATATATCCTGTTTTGGGATTAATTATATTTAATCATCAGTTAAGAGTTTTTCCAAATTGAAGAATCCTCCTATCAATATTCAATAAGCCAGAAAGAAAAAAGAAGAAGTGTTTTTTGTTTAATTAGAAAAAAAGAAACTAATAATAATGAAAAACTAGAAGAGTAGTATTGATAATAATAAAATTGATAGATGATGATATGGAAAATGAATCAACTATAATAGCCTCGATAATCATCGGGTTCATCGAAAGTGTCAAGAATGGATTTGGCAATGACGAGGCTGAGACAAACAAGAAAGAGTGAAGGATAAGCGAACATGGAGAGATATTTCCACTGATGAACAATGGCTTTCAAGATGCTGAGCTGGCAACCTCTGCAACTCAGACAGTACTCGTAAGAACATTCTACAGGAACTACGTTCTCTACGTGTTGATGTTTCCAACTCCATTCTCCTGGTTGTCCGAACATCGTCTTCGTTCCACATCCTTTTGGCTGCGCGCAACAATTCTTCTGTATAATTATTATACATATAGCGTTTTTCATCATCATTAGAGCTTTATCTTTACATATTGTGTTATGCAAATATATATATATATATATATATATATATATATAACAAAAAGGTATGAGATGAGATAAGTGCTTTACCCAAACATTGCTGTTTTGGCTGGCATTATAGTTGCAGTCATGGTTATGAATGATACATTCCGTGACTCTTGCAAGTTTACTTGCAGGGACTAGCCGGCCGACTAATTGTTTGGCTGTTCGATGATCCTCAGCTGGGTTCTTGGCGATTCCAAAGGTCGTGTTGTAGACGAAACACTTTATAGAGTAGCCGCCAAGGACAATGAAGACTAACATCATTGCATAGATGTAAATTGTGAGCATACGTTTGGAGCGACAACAGATTGCGTAAAGAGCAAACTGAGGAATCACCAGCAAGGACAGACCCATTAAGACGAAACTGCCATCCGTTTCTCGGATACATTTGGAGATTGTTCTTTTGTAATATAAACCTGTTCCCATCATGGTTAAACCTATGCATAAGAGGATTATGGTCGCCATTGTTAGGAAACCAGATCGTAGCTCAGACATTTTCTTTCCTTTTTCCCCAGATCCGCTGAGAAAATGATGTTTCGAGTAGCGATATATGAAGAGGTTGTAACAAAGAGACAAAAAACAAGGAACAGAGAGATATCAGGTGTTTTTGAGTTTTAAGACCTTAATTTAGCTTTTTGGAGCAGGTTAAATCTGTTCAACGGTTAGATTATTCCTTATTCTAAAACCATTATTTCCTATGTATAGAAGATTTCAGTTATATTAAATATATTTAGTACAAAAAGTCTTTTGTCATTCAACTTTGATAAAACAACAAGCAAACTCTGAAACTCTCGTTACAACCAACCTATATGTACCTGAAAAGAACCTAACACACAATTTTAGTTTCAGGCAGGGACTCGGTTGTTTTGAGAAGGGATTTTTGTGGGGGATGTTTCTTTGAAGTCGAGCATTTTGTTCAATGCTCCTACATATGCTTTCACGCTTGACACTACAATATCCATTCCTGCTCCGGTTCCACTGCCAAACGCAAGACACCCCCGTTCTTACTCAACCAAGAATCAACCCCAAAATAAAAAATAAAAACAAAAAAACATGGGGCTAAGATCGATCCGGTTTGATTGAGATATGGGGAAAGAGGATTTTACCTAAAGGTCCTTTGAACTTCTTCACCGGTTATTGCATTTGTAGCTGAGTAGTTGTTGTTTCCGCGGATAAGAACTCGTGTGGTTGCAATGGCATCGATGCCTTCTGTTACTGCATTCATTGAGTACTCAAGCAGAGTCGCCGGTTCCTAAAGAGAAAAAGAGTTATAAATAACCAATGATTTACAGGTGAATTATCTGTAAATGAGAGCCTCAGTAGTATATACACTACCTTTACGATAAGATCGACTGCCTTGTAAGCTGAATCGACAGGCCCAGTTCCAATGGAACAAGCGACATGCTCTTTGCCATCAGCTTCAGCAAGTTTTACAGTTGCTGTTGAAAGCCCGAGAGTTCCACAAGTTATCTGCATTCCACTTTTAAGTAAAATGAGAATTGGCTAAAGACAGTGAACACGAAAATAATTTAACAAAGTAAATCTTGATCCCAGTTTCACCTGAATGTCCAGGAGTTTCCACACAGCTTCTGGCTGGAAAACTTCATCAGATACTAAAGCTATTATGTCTGCATCTGTAACTCTCTGGATCACCAAGGGAACTTATACGGTCAGGAGACATTACATGAACCCTTCAAGAGCAATCTTTTTCTATCTCCCTCTACATATCCTAAGTCTAAGCAGTCACAACTACCGAAACGAAGTACAAATGGATATTAACATTCCAAATTAGTCAGGGAAACTCAACTATTATGGGGTTTTATGATGTTTGATAATAACAGACGCAACTAACTACCTTTTTCTGTTCAGCCACAGTTTTGAAGCGCCAGAAAATGGTGCTTAGCTGTTCATCATCCAATTCATAACCAAGCTGGATACGTAGAAAAGATAAGAGGGCATAAGTGTCTCCCATAAAGATGGCGATACTGACTATGTGTATGGATAAGACTGCTATGTACCTCAGTCAAACGGTCTTTCAGCGCATGACGCCCACTTCATAATATTGTAATCCGAGTAAAAGCAGAAACCAACAGTTAGACTTCAGGTTTCAAACAAATATGTAGTGTACACTAGCTCATTATTGTCAAAAAAATAGATGGCTAATAATGTCTCGAAATATTCAAAGCCTCAGTCGAATTATCCCCAACTGTAGACTATATCCACCAATTACAGGCTGGTAGCATTGTCTGAAGACTCTGAACAAGACAGAAAAATTGAGAGTTTACAGGCAAAACAGACTAAACAACAAAAATTTCCATACCTAAGCTTCCCCAAGACAATTCCAGCATCATTTGATCGTTCAAGTCCAATTTCTTCAGGACATATGATTTCATATGTACCTTTGTGTTTCAGCATTCCATCCTAAAAGAGGTATGAGGAGTCATTTAACGCAACTGGAGAAACAACCATGTCGAGAATAGTACAGATATGCAGCAGACTGAAAGAGTGAACGTGCAAGTCAAATGAGTTTAGAGCTTTAACTATTTATTGATTCACCATCTTGTTCATAGTCGGGCAATGAATGTTAAGGGATGGGGGAACATAAGCATACAGCGAAAGTTTTACTTTTACTTTGCAGAGGGGAAAAGGACAGATTCTGAGATAACCTTTGATGTTTCTCAAAAAGAGTAATGTCGTCGCAGAAATAATCAAAATACGTATTGCAAAGATATTTTTATCAACTGACCTGATGAATACCACTTTCATGTGCAAAGGCATTCGCTCCTACAATAGCTTTATGGGGCTGTGTATGCATTCCAGTGTACTCTTCAACCTGAGAAAACAAGCAACAGGTTATGAGACACCGTATGTGGCGATCTACAAGCTCTTTCCTCATCTTAAGAAAATAAATGTTTGTTTCTCAATGTAAGGAACGAAGTTTGAAAGTGTACCATCTTGCTCGTCATAACAATGTGTCGAGTATCAATTCCGGTAAATAGACCTCCTAATACATGATCTCCACGGCATTTTATGGCCATTACAACCTACACTTGCATGAAAAACATCAGATCAGCAGAACATAAACTGAAAGTCTAAAATTGATAACGCCTTCCCTGAGACAAAATACCCAAGTAACTAAGGATGGAAAATAGTCAACTTCGCACCGAATATCTCTTAACTTTACCTCCACATGTTTTCCTTCAGGTAATTGTAGCCAATGCTATACTAAGACTCATCACTTAGACATTTAACGTTTTAAGATCTTACTAGGCAGTATTATTCCAGATTTCTCACTGCTACTGATAATGAAAAAGTCATACTCAATTGTCTTGCCTCGCGATGTCTCTCCTACACTAAGAATCTTCTCGCTCAGTAAGTTCAAGCCCAAAAAAAGATTTCAGTGCAGGAAAAGTTTCACATGTTTTTGACAAATGAATGAAAATCTGACCTCTTCCAGAGAAGCGTTTCCAGCTCTTTCACCGATTCCATTAATTGTTACTTCCACCTGCCTCGCACCTGCATGTGCCCCCTGATATCAAAAGGGCATCACACATTAGCAATATATATATACTTAGCTAAGTTGTTCCAAGTAAAAAAAAAAAAGCAAAAAGACATACAGATAAAGTGTTGGCGGTAGAGAGACCAAGATCATTCTGACAATGTGTAGAGATGACAACATTTCCAATCCCAGGAGTATTGGCCTTTATATCAGCAATCATTTGACCAAACTCACTAGGTAAAGTTATACCAACAGTATCAGGTATGTTAAGTGTTGTTGCTCCCGCTTTTATCACTTCACCTAGAATCTCGTATAAGTACTCTCTCTCTGACCTAAACAACACAAAAGGAAAAGCCTTTACATCACCAGAAAAAATAGAAAAAGATAGAATCTTTGCTAATGAATCAAATCAATATTAGAATAAAGTAGAATAATTAGATGAAAAAATCAAACCTTCCAGCATCTTCTGGACTAAACTCAACGTCCTCACAGCCCAAGCTCCTTGCGTAACTAACCATATTCCTGGCGATCTCGATAACTTCCTCTTTGCTTTTATTCAGTTTATGCTTCAAATGAATATCACTCGTGGCGATAAAAGTATGGATCCTAGGCCGTTTAGCGTACTTCACAGCATCCCAAGCTCTCTCTATATCCTTCTTATTGCATCTAGAGAGCCCACAGATGACAGGTACATAGCCATTCTCATCAACAGTGTTTCCAATTGTTTCAGCTATGCTTTTGACTGCTTCAAAATCTTCGTTGGAAGCAGCGGGAAATCCAGCTTCGATGATGTCAACGCCGAGTTTAGCTAGCTGACGAGCGATGTCGAGTTTTTCCTTGGAAGTAAGCGTAGCGCCGGGAGATTGTTCGCCGTCGCGGAGAGTTGTATCGAAAACGCGGATGTAGTTAGGATCGGAAATGCGGTTGGGGATGTATTCAGGACGGCGGCGAGGTGAATAAGGTGGTAGAGGAGAAGGATCTGAGACGGAACATGAGAGGCGAAGTGTTTGACTGCGGAGGGAGATGGAACGGTGACGGCATGGAGGGAAACGGAAGGAGACAGGTGTTGGTTTTGAGGAGAAGGTGTAAAGAGAAGGGATGGTAATTGTTGTTGATGAGAGATTAGGGTTTCTTAGAAGCGAAGACGCCATTGCAGTAGAGGACTCGAGAGAGACAGAGAAAGAGGAAGGTTCAACGACGTTGCGGCGGCGGTGACTAAGCTGATTCAGTAGTATCTATCTGTTCGTCACTCTTCTCTTTATTTACAAACAAAAATCTCTTTTTTTGGTCCCACTTGAAAATTCCCCCCTAAAAAGTAACTTTTATTAAAATTATCTCATTTGAAATGTTACCCATCTATGTATTACTCCCTTCATTGTCATATTAAAAAATTATTTTTGTTCTATAAAAGTTTTATTTAATATATAAAAAAAATAATTTAATCAATAAAAAAAAACTGCAAGCTACTATTGGTCACATAACATTTAATAAAATAAAAAAATGCATAAAAATATGAAAACATTTTAAACATCTTATATTACAAAATGTGAGAACATCTTATATTTTGAAACACAAAAAAAATTTTAAACATCTTATATTACAAAACGGTTACAAAACGGAGGGAGTATATTTTTTTGGCACAGTTTCAATTGCTTTGCATTCGTGTAGCGGACATGGACCAATCAAAAGAGTTAATCTTTAATCTGAAATTGTATTTTGATATCTTGGAATTGATACAAGAGTACTCTACTTTAGCTACAAAACCAACTGCAAAAATCTAGACCCGAATAGTTGGACCAGTATATGATCCGGGACGCATGTGAAGATCATCGGGTGTGTCGATCTGTACAAGCCAAGCGTATTCATCTTCCTTTCCTTCCACCTTCTTCATTCCTTCCTCCAATGCTATTTATCAATCGATCCAAAGAGAGAAGAAAAAAACCACCGGTAAAAGAAAACAGAGTAGCAAAATGTTATTCTCAAGGAGAAGACAGAGAGTGGTAAAAAGAGAGAGTTTGTATACCGAAAGTGGAAAACGGATAGTCCATGTAATAACTGCAGCTCCTGCCAGCACTTTCTCTGTAAGGAGGTGTGAGAATGTCGAGCACCGCACATGGAGTCAGCGCAGTGAAACAATGGAGATTGCCTCCAGTCTTTGGGTACAACACCGGTAGCTCAGACTGAGGTGTTATAACTTTGTCGCTCACCAATTTCGCCAATCTAGCTGCTACATGTCGTTAGTTGCAAGAGGTCTTAGTTATCAATCACACAAGTGAAACCTGAGATAGGAAAAACAAAGATAACCTGGAAGATAGCCGGGCATGGCTTTGTCTTGTGTGATAATACATGGAGGTTCGACCCAATCGTAAGCTTTAACATGAAGTGATCCATAGAGTACTTTGCTAAACACAGTCATCTCTGGATGGTCATGCAATGGAATCACTGAAGATGTTGGGAAGCAGAAAATACACATCTAAAGAAGAATAACAAACAAACAAACACTCATGTTTAGATCTACTGATTGCTCACCAGAAATAGAATTCAGTATCAATCAAAGACTTACAGTAAAAGTATCACATTCATGAATATCTAAGAATGTTATTGCCTGTGCCCATCTTCCTACTCTGTTAAAACGGCTAACCCCAGAAACTCCATAGCCTCGATCATCGTCTTGAGCTTCCTCTTCAAGCCCAACATCTGCAGGACTAACTGAGTCTGCACACAAGAATGACCAAAAACCAAAGCACACCTCTGCTTATAAACAAAACATTCCCCAAATTCCAATTTCAACTCTCACCGCGATGAACACTAAAATCACTGATACTAATAATCCCTTCATGAACAATAGATTGATGTATCTCTTCTCTAAAAGACTAAATTTCATTTGTGTATACATTAAAGTGAAGAGCTTTACACTCTTCAACGACTTTGACGATTTCATATTGTGAATCTGCAATTGCCCAGCTTTGGAGAGATTCACAAATCAAATGAGAATTCTCCACATTTTATTCAAATCCAACAAAACAATCTCAAACCTTTTAACCAAATCGTTTCAAATAATTCACTGATTGGATCAAAAGCAGTCGAAATTGCATGAGAAAGACAAACAACGAAGAACATAACCCTGTCGGAATTCCGAGAAAATCAAACAGAGACAAAAGAAGAAGATACCCAAGAGAGAGCAGAATTTTTGAACAGCCACGGAAGCAGGAGAAGGAGCTTTCCCAGTGAAAGTCTCCTTACAGAGGTCGTAGAGCTCTTGCACTTTTGGAGAATTCTCCTTATTCCTCGACGCCATGTGAACGTCTTTCTTGTTTACCAGATTCAACAAAACCTTTTCACTTGCTTTGAACAGTCTCGACAACATCTTTCTTTTTTTCTCGAAAGTTTTTGTGTGTCGGTAAATTGTTCGAATGTTCTCTTATCCGGGAGAGTGATTATATGAGTTAAAGAGTGTCTCAATCTCAAAACCACCAACGCTTTTTTAATGTAAAAGTGGAGTCGGTAGCTAAAAGAGGCATTGGAGTTTTGACCCCAAAAAAAGCAATGGAGTAGTAATTTTTTTTTTTTTTATCTTTTCTTTTGATTCCTAATTTACCAGTAGTCTCCACAAGAACAAAACCCATTCTTGAAATGATGAAATCTTTTGTTGTCCCTCACAACTATTTCCCTTTCCATGACCTCTGAGATCAACTTCGCTGCATTGTGACAGTCCACACAAATCCTTAGGTTCTTGTAAACTCTAAGAGTTGTTCCTTCTGAAGTTTTGATCAACCCGTATGTAATGGCAAGCTTTTCGCTGTGCCCCCTTAACTGTTCAATCTTCTCCTCTTCACTTAGATCATGTTGTACTGAGCTTGTGTCTGGTCTGTATCCCATCTTCCATATTTTTGTCTCCAATATAGTCCATAGACTTTTGATTTCCTCAAAACCATCTAAGAATCTTTCACCAACAACAAAGCTATAAACCTTTCCGTTTAGTTCCATCCAGGAGCATCCAGCATCCTTTCGCAAACTCATCTCCTTCATTCGCTGCCTCACTTTTCTCACACCATCCCATTTCCCCAATCCTGCATATAAGTTGGAAAGCAGAACATAATTATCAGGCTTTTCTGGTTCTAGATCGAATAACTTAGCAGCAATTTTCTCTCCCAGTTCCAGATTTTGATGGATTCTGCACGAGCTGAGCAGAGAATTCCAAATTCCAACGTCAGGTTCCTCAGACATCTCTTCTGCAGCAACCCTTAGAGCCTTGTCTAGTTTCCCAGCTCGGCCTAACATGTCAATGACACAAGCATAATGCTTTAAATCTGGCTGTATCCCAAAGGAAGACTTCATCTGATCCAGATATCTCAGCCCTTCATGGATCAGACCACTATGGTTGCATGCCGTTAGAACACCTAGGAAAGTTAAGTCATCGGGGTTATGACCTGTTCTTTGCATCTCCTCAAAGAGTTTGATAGCCTCTTTTGCTCGTCCATGTATTCCATATCCCATTATCATGGCATTCCAAGATGCTGCGCTTTTCTCCTTCAAGCAATTAAAAACCTTATATGATTGCGTTATAGTACCATTCTTGGCATACATATCAATTATAGAACATGCAGTAAATGCATTTTCCTCAAGGAGGCGCTTCAAAGCGTAAGCATGCGCTTCTCTCCCCAGTCGAAGAGAAGGTAACAGCGAACAGGCACCAAACACACTCATCATAGAAATCTCACAAGGTTGGATTCCATACAAAACCATTTGTCTAAAGAGACCCAAAGCTCTCTCAGGAAATCCATTCTGAAGGTAACCAGTGATCATAGTATTCCAAGATACTAAGCTTTTATCTTCCATTGCATCAAATAATACATGTGCAGTGCATAGCTCCCCGCAATGAATGTATAGGGAGAGTACTGATATATAAACAAACAAATCTCTTTCTAACCAGTTTCGGATTATAAACCCATGAACTTCCTTTCCCAAGCGCAGGGATTTTAGTTGAGAACAAGCTGAAAGAAGACTACAGAGAGTAAAAATATCAGGTAGCAATCCGGAATGTTTCATCTGAAAATGGGCATCCAAGGACAACCTAGGATCAGAATAGCCACCAATTAAAGCATTCCAAGAGTTCACTGTTTTACTCCTTATTCCATGAAACACACGCTGGGCATAACTCAACGAGCCTAACTTTGCATAAGAAGAAACAAAGGCATTGGCTACTAATTCATTGTGTACAAACTCTTGTTTTAAGGAATAACAATGAAGCTCCTTCAAGCTCCGTAAGACTGATTCATCGAAACAAACTGGCAGTGCATTTAGAATGGTTACCTCATCCGCTTTGACATCTTCGCCTCCTGCCAGCATCTGTCTCAGAAGATCAAACGTCCCGTGTGTATCCCCCACTGCTGAAAGACCTCCTACCATTATATTCCAAGATATAACATTCTTGTTATTGTTCAACTTAAAGATCATTTGTGCATCAGCTATACAACCGCATTTGGAGTACATATCCGTTAAGGCATTGTTAACGACTAGTTCCTTGTCCAAACTCAGTTTCACCGCCCACCCATGAACACCTTTTCCCATCCCTATTTCTTTTTCTCTTCCACAAACCGGCAACACTGTAACAAGTGTAGCAACATCCAGCATAAACGCACCATCATCATCATTTTCCTCCATCATTTCTCCAAGAAGCAAGAAACTTTCTTCCGAGAAACCATTATCAGAGAAGACTCGAATCATGGAGTTCCAGGAAACCAAGTTTCTCTCAGGCATTATATCGAACAGTTTCAAGGCGTCAGAAACAAAACCATGTGTTCCATAGAAAGACACCAATGCGTTACCCACAAAAACGTCTTCTATCAATCCGGTCTTCACCACCAACCCATGAACCCCAAACCCGATCCCAACATCAGAAATCCCAGCACAAGCCTTAATCACACATGGAAAAGTGAAATTATCCGGTAAAAGATCAGTCTTTGAGATCATCTCGATAAACATATCTAAGACATGGTGGTAAAGCTCGTTTCTTGAGTAAGAGCTGATAACAGCATTCCACTGGAAAAGATTCTTCCTCCACAAGGCATCAAAAACAGACCGAGAATCATCAGGGGAACCACACATGGCGTACATGGTGATAATACGGGTGCAGAGAACGTCGTTGTTTCTTAACTGAGTTGACCCAGAAACCAGCTGGTGAATCTTTCTCCCCATTTCAATGTCTTTTCTCTTCCCAGAGGCTTGTAAGAGAAGCTCGATAACCCGAAAGGATTCATGGAGGTTTCCGGATTCACAGAAACTGGAAATCCGACGAAGAAAATGATTGGCATTGGTCGAATCTGAAGAAATGGCGATGGAATTGTAAACGGCGCGAGGAATGCTCGACTCTTTATGGCTCCGGCGATAGTCGAAGAAAGCTGACAACTGTGGCAATGGAAGCAGAACAGAGGCCATCAGCCTTATCCTTAACACGTGGTGGTTATTTTAGAAGCTAGTTCTCATAGAAATTGTGCATCTTCGTTTCAAGTCAAAATCTGTTTGGTTTTATTTCATGTCTGAGAGTGATTTGATTACATTACCTACCTCACGCCATTGAGTGATTCAGTATGGGAGTTGAGTTACGCTTTTGACTAAACCAAATATCAAAACAGAATGTTTCATTTTTGCTACAAACAGTATCTAACTTTCTGAAAATTGAAACTACAATTTATGCTCCAAGAAGATGTTTATAGCATAAGAATCTGCTGGTGATGTTGTTCATACAAAGAATCCCCCAACGCTGGACTTGCAAAAGGCATCAATCATCTAAACAAGAGAGTATCAAACAAGTGATCACTAAAAGGTCTTCAAGCTTTGACTTCCACTTGCTTAGGAACGTGTTCAGCTGGTACCAGCAACCCCAGACCCATTTTACTATCAGGAGGAGCTAAATGAGAATTCGGATTCTCCTTATACAATGGATTCGATGTCACAATACGCACACCAGAGTCCTTGCGGATTTCCAAAACCTCAGGCAATCCGTCGGAACATCCCTTGGACATGCCCACATCAATCCTAATGGCTTTATTATCGCAAACACCGTTGATACCAGCCTCCTGGATTGTGTGTCCCATGATCATCCTCTTAACTCCAGGAATGGTGGAAAGAGCATGCTCAAGAGCTGAACAATCGCAATTGTGAGCCATCTCATCGGAGAATTTCCTCAACCAAACAACAGAGTTCCCTCCTCTACAATACGC
Source organism: Cardamine resedifolia (assembly GCA_014578085.1). NCBI lineage: Eukaryota > Viridiplantae > Streptophyta > Magnoliopsida > Brassicales > Brassicaceae > Cardamine > Cardamine resedifolia. The sequence goes on from VBRH01000096.1 coordinate 20,849, forward strand.
AGGTGCATATCTTCCTCCTCTCAACCCGTTAAGCCAACCTCTAACCTCCTCGTTTATCCTCTCTAGTCCATACTCTATATGCTCAGCTAAAAGACCTCCGTGAACAAACACGGAATCGCCAACAACAGCAACTGTTAGATTCTTAGACAAAAATCTCTTTGCAACGGGACCTTCAGGTCTCAATGCAGCAATCCTAGCCCTAAGTCCTTCAAAACAGTCCGGTCTAGAACGAGGGAAGCTCATTGGAATCCCTTGATAAGGATCTTTGGGTTTATCCAGACCTCTGCATAAGTTCTTCATCTTGTTCCCTAAACAATACCAATCTGACCAAACCTGGAATTCCTCTAACCCCTCTTTAGTGACATATCTAAAGTCACCTTCTACATTCATGATCTCATGGTTGCCATTCATAGTCAGAACCTTACCTCCTGATCTCTCAGCTTCTCGCTTCAATTTCTCTAAGAAATAAAGTATCTTTAACTCCTCTCCGCCTCGATCTAATACATCGCCCACCTGAACAACCACCGTTGATCCACCAGTCCATCGGTCCGACGAATCAATGAGGCCGGCGATCCTGAATGCTTCTCTGGACTTGTCTAGATCGCCGTGGAGATCGCCGATGGCAACAAGACGCTCCGGTTTCTCAAATTTGGTTTGCGGAATCTCATCCTGGGGACTAGGATGTTGGGGAAAGAAGATGCCGGAGACGGAATAATCAACGAAAGTGTCGATGAAGGAAGATATGAGATTGGGAATGTTTTTGCAGATTCCGTTAGGGTTTTCTCTGCTTGACATTTCCCAATATGTGTTTCCGGGATGACCAAGCGACCAATGGCGGCCAAATAAACAATGCGCTTTGGTCTTTCCTTGTGACCAAGAAAAAAAAAGAGAGCAATAAGCGCCAATAACATATGTATGTGTCATCTTTGTATCTTAATCTTGCTACCGTTTAGGGTTGGGCTTTGAATCTCTCCCAAAGTTTTTTGGGCTTTGGATCTCCCAAAGTGGTTTAGGCTTTTACTTGTCCAAGTCTTTTCTATAAAGATCTCATATACATAAATTTCACTAAAAACAAGGGAATGGAAAACAAGATTCACTGCGAGTGTCCGTTGAAGGTGTGTGTCAGTTTGACAAAGAGTAAAAAGGCAGAACCGAAGAAGTTTGTGTCAGTATTTAATATTGCAACTAATTTAATAAGTATTTATAGCACCGTCAACGCTCTACTGTTTGTTGTTGTTACTCGTGACTCTCCAATTATGAAGGTTGTCGCTGTATTAGTTTATAACTTTATCCTCAATTTTTAAACCATTTGAAATGCTCTAAGCGTTTTGTTTCTACATTTCTTGTGCCTTGTGAGATTCTCAATGAAATTTATCTACCCCACACGTATAGGAAAGAGATAGTTAAAATCTAATCAATCAGATAAATGCAATTGTTTTATTCTATCAGTCACAATCATACAAATATTTTAAAATTATTTGAGTGCTTGTTATATGTTTATTTGCCTATTTGGATAAGCCTCGACTTGCCCAAGAATAAAATGAACAAAACAAATAAAGAAGGGCGTGAGAAATCGTGTTAATGTGGGGCCTTCCATTAATACGAATGAATTCTATGGGTTTTTTTTTTCTTTTCCCGTAGTTTTGATTTTATTTGCCTACTCTACTAAAATGAGATTTAATACCAAATTTGTAAATATTAATAGAGATATTTAATTTAAGTTTCATAGTAAAAATTTAAGTATAAGGATAAATCAGCAACCCCTTATTTGATAATTCAAAAAGCATTTAACATATCACCGGAAATTAAATATTTTTATCCTTAAAGTTTATGATAGAAAAAGTAACTTTATCTTTTCTAAGAAAAAAAAATCAATTCTCTTAAATAGCACAAAATAAAGTTTTTTTGAAACTAGCATCATTTCTTATTTAAGACAAAAATATCATTTTTATTAAAGGATAATTCTCTTATATAGTACAAATCCCCTATCCTCATTTTTTGGGTTTAAGATTTAGGGTTTAAGATTTAAAAAACCCTAAACTCTAAGTCCTAAATCCTAAATCTTACTTCCTACCCCTAAAAACTATTTTCTAAATCCTAAAATACTTAACCAAACCAACAAATTAAATTATTATTTTTTATAAAAATGTTATTTTTGTAAAAAAAAAAAAATTGCTATTTTGACAAAAAAAATTTGTTTTGGTGCTATTTCAAGAAATTTTAAAAAAAA
>VBRH01000096.1:23144-59979 GCA_014578085.1 Cardamine resedifolia
TACTTACATGTCTAGTCCATTACTATTTGGTTTATGACATCAGAATCCATTCAACACATAATGCGGTTACCTAACTTGACATCAATCTCTTGTTTCCTATTAATCCGATTGGTCCATTCTTAAATACTCCACAATTAATTACGAAATGAAAGTGAATTAATAATTAGTTAACGAAAACGACGTTGAAATCGCGTTTGCGTTTCACTTCTGGCGTGCAAGCAAAGCTAAAAAAAAAAAAGAGTTATCTAGAGAATAAAAGGAATCCAAAGGTAAGGGGCAATAATGATTTTGTTTGTTTTTGGTTGCAAAGAAATCTATTAATAATCCCTAAAATAAAATAAAAACAGAGAGAGAAGAGAAGGAAGGAGAAGGAGAAGAAGAAGAAGAAGAAGAAGAAGAAGAAGAAGAAGAAGAAGAAGAAGGGGTCCATTAACAAAACCATTGCAGCTCTTATCAAAAAAAAAACAATTGCAGCATTTCTCGAATGGTATAATTCTTCAAATACTCGACTTTAAAAAGAGAGAGAGATTTGAGATTTTTATAGAGATAGATGGATTCGAAGCGTGGAGTTATTGGTTAGAGAGAATAGAGAAAGAGAGACAAAGAGATGAGTTGTAGAAGAGTGCTCAAGTCGATACAAGCCTTGGCGGCACATAGTTTACTCTTCTGTTTCACGCTTTTATTGGTGCTTAAGCTCGATCACACCCTCTCTTGCTCATGGTGGTTAGTCTCTTTCAATCTCAATTCTCTGAAATTGAGTGCATGACTCTATTTTTTTATTTGGTTCGATTTCGATTTGATAATTCGGGAAATTTGGATTGGGGACCTTTATTTGGTATGGCTCCGTTGAATTTTCGAAGCTAAAGATCGTCTCTTTCAGTTTTTTCAGAGGATTGAAAATTCAGTTCCTTTCCTTTAAAACTGTTTCCGATTTCTTGTTTCTATTTGCCGTTAATAGCAACAAACAAAACCAATCACGTCAATAATTTATACTGATATGATAAAGTTTTTGCAATTTTTGGAAATGCATTTTTGTATCTGAGACGGTAAAAGTTGCATCCTTTAGAGGTATATATATGCGTTTACTAATGGACTTGAGTTTATTTTGAAGAATACCAAAAGGGTTTCAATTAGGATTGCAACAACTTTTTATGTTTTCTAGATGGATTCTCATTAGCTTTGTTCTTGTGTCTCATCTTTTATCACCTATCTTCATTTCTTTTATCTTTTGTTACTTAACTTGATTATGTATTTTTGGGGTTATGTAGGATGGTGTTTTTCCCGCTGTGGGCTTTTCATGCAGTTGTTGCAAGGGGAAGATTCTCTCTTCCTGCTCCTGTTGCTCCACGTAACCGTCATGTACGTCCTGTTTATTTTCTTACCTCTTTAAGTAATATATCACTCAAGATTCGTTCTTATGATTTGTTTGTTACAGTATATTGTAACGATAATACTACCATATGTTTATGATCCCTTTTTGGTATACAGTGGGCTCCATGCCATGCTGTTATCGCGACACCCTTGCTTGTAGCATTCGAATTGCTCCTCTGTATATACCTCGAGAGTTCTTATGGTAAATATCCTCTAACCTACTGATGATTTTGCCCTTTGAGGGTTTGTTCGGGTGATAGTATTTAAAGCTTCTTATGATTTAGTTTTCTGGCATAGGAACAGACTGATACATATAACACAAATTATGGATATGGTTTCTCAAAGTTTCTTCTTGCTACGTTTGATTTCAGAGAACACGGATTGTTAAGTTGGAGGATATCATAAATTAGTTTCTATGTTACAATTTTCTTGATTCTCTTCTATCCTAAATGCAGTTCGTTGGCCACCAGCTGTGAGTTTGAAAATTGCATTCTTACCGTTAGCGGCATTTGAATTAGCAATACTGGTGGACAATTTGAGGTATTGAAATATTAAATGTTACCGTGAACTTCTCAAACAAAGACATTCGTTCTATGTGTCTGGTAAACACTCACCAAACTAAATCGAGTAAATCTAAAGTTCCTAACCACTGCAAGCTTTATCTTCAGAATGTGTCGAGCATTGATGCCAGGAGACGATGACAGCATTACTGATGACGCAATATGGGAGGCACTTCCTGTAAGTCAACCCATTGCTGCATAAATTATTTTATGGCTTGATCGTACTGTTCAAGGAGATTGGTTCAGCTGCTTTAGGCTTGTTGCTCTTTGATTTTGCAATTCTGTATTTAAGTATTTAGGCTAGATCGATCTGTCAAACACGAATGACAAACTGTCTCTAATTTTGCAATAACACAACTTAGGACTGAGAAAGGAGAACCTTTCGACCAATTTCTGTAATTTTCTAGTTTCCACAAACACAGGCTTGAGATTTTCTAATTTTTGTTGACGGGTGGGGAAAGCTCGTCAGTACTCAAAACAAACATTTAGATGCCTTTTCCTTGTTGCCTGCAGCATTTCTGGGTTGCGATTTCCATGGTGTTCACGTTGGCTGCTACGTTCTTTACCCTCCTAAAGCTTTCTGGTAATATTTTGGCTCTCGAATTCTTTCCTATATAATTTTCTTACTGTATTTCTTTACCTATTGAAATCCTATCTTCCACAGATAATTTCGTTGATGGTGTTACTGTGTTCTTATTCTCCCTTCATATTTTATTTGAATGCACAGGTGATATAGTTGCTCTTAGCTGGTGGGATTTATTCATAAATTTTGGGTATGCTTTGTCTTGGTCTTTCTTTCTTTAAGTCTTTAAGGATTACTTGTCATTTTTATGGTTTGTGGAAATGATCATAAAAGTAATAGATGTGAAATGGTTTTGCTTGCAGAATTGCCGAGTGCTTTGCTTTTCTTGTTTGTACAAAATGGTCTAACCCAGTAATCCATAGAACCTCACGTGCCAGAGAAACTGGGTCATCTTCCACCACTATCAGATATCTTGACTGGAACAGCGGCCTTGTGGTTGCTCCAGAAGAAGATAGGCACCAAGATAGATGGTGCGGTTTACAAGATATTGGTGGTCATATGTTGAAAATTCCTCTTATTGTATTTCAAGTTGGCCTTTGCATGTATCTAGAGGTATACACCACATTTTCTCTAACTTACCATCTTTGGACACCACCAAAAAAGCCAACTGTTTGGACTTTCAGGGGACTCCTGAAAGAGCTAAGGATATATCTATTCCAGTCCTGTTTTCTCCACTATTCTTATTGCAAGGCCTCGGTGTTCTCTTTACTGCATCTAAACTAATAGAGAAGATCGTCCTTTTACTGCGGGGGGAAGCTGGTCCCGGATTGTATTTTAGATTTTCATCAAGTGCCCATGATTGTTTGGGTTTCTTACACCATGGTTCCAGGTGACAAACACGTTTGTCTGCTTTCCCAATGAGGTTTTTGATTTACAAAAGTTTCTACTAACAAAAGTCAATTCAATGCTATTACCTACTCAGGCTATTAGGTTGGTGGTCTATTGATGAAGGAAGCCGGGAGGAACAAGCTCGACTGTACATTGATCGAGAATCTGGGTTAGTTAGTATAATCCATCTTTGTATATGGTCGCACTAAACATGTAACTGGACCTGCTGAACATTATAATATGCTTGTGCAGTTACAATACCTTCAGTGGTCATCCGCCTGAGATAGTCAAGAAAATGCCAAAGGAAGATCTTGCTGAAGAGGTAACTTTACTTTCTTTTCTTGCATTTTTGTTTTCCAACTCAGTGTTGATATTAACTTTCGGTTTTCTTTGTTGTCGAATCTTGGGTCTTCTAGTTTCAATATTGCTTAAGTGATGTTACATTCAATCTAATTTGATATCCCTAGGTGTGGAGACTGCAAGCAGCTCTTGGTGAACAAACCGAAATCACAAAATTCAGCCAGCAGGAATATGAAAGGCTGCAAAATGTATGCATTATTCACCACAATTGTTTTTTTTTCCCTTCTATGTCTATGTTGCTTTTGGCTTTGGCTTAATGATGTTTCATTGTGTCTTTTCACTCAAGGAGAAAGTGCTGTGTAGGGTTTGCTTTGAAAAAGAAATCAGTTTGGTACTCCTTCCATGTAGACACCGAGTTCTCTGCAGGTAACGACCGACTTGAAAAGTTTAGGCATTTGTCACATACCATATAAAGAAACTAGGGATCTATGAGGTCATATCGATATATACTTATTGGAGAGGCTATAAGTTTGAAATGCTTATCTGATCATAGCTGAGTCAAATGTCATCGTTTATATATATTTTTGTTGTTGCAGCATCTGTTCAGACAAGTGTAAAAAGTGTCCAATATGTCGTATAGCCATTGAAGAACGACTACCTGTATACGACGTTTGACAGTGTCTAACTTTGGCCCATGTTCGAGAGTAGGATTTGAGGTTGATGCTTCCAGACAAATCATTCCTTTTTACCATACCGTTTCCCAAACCTTTGATGTTTTTGCTGAATCTTTTTATTTGTCTGAATCAGCATCAAGTATAAAAAAAAAGTATAGATGTATACATATATATCTCTTTCTTCTTTTTTCTTGTAGAAAACCTCATACAAACTCTTACATACTTTTTAGCTGTACCATACAAAGTCTGTAAAATATCCGTCTCCTTGTATTTATTTCTACTTTTGGTTTTGGTTGATAAATCAGTCACTAACATTCATGACTTGAATTTCTTGTTGTGGAAAGTGACACTTGACATAAATAGATACAAAAAAAACGTATCCATTTATACACTGTTCTAAGCCAAACTCATGAACAAACAAAAAACATAACAATTAACACATCAGAAACTCTATAAAAGGCCTAATTTCGTAGTTCATTAATGAGGTTTGGTTGTTTCCATTTTCTTCTTCGGCTTCATCCCCTTCTTATGAACCTTTCGCTTCTGAGTAGTCGGCTCCACGAGCAACAACCGCGACATCACATATGCCAAAAGCTCTTCACGGTGAGAGAATGTGAAATCCAAATGAGCATACTCAAACTCATTGTAAGAAACATCAACTCCTGAATCTCTCATCATTCTGTAGTGTTCCCTTACCATTGAAGCTCTAATCACTTTATCTTTCTTTCCGGCTACTAAATCCACAGGCATATCGATCAACCCGTAAAACTCCCCAATATCAAGCGGCTCAGGAGAGCCGTAGACCTCCATATTAGCTGAAGCGCTACCGTAATCATACATCTGAAACTTACCACTATGTTTCATCTGAGCAAGATGCTGAACCACACGGCAGGATACAGCCGGCATATCGTTCATGTTATAGTGAGGCAAACCCATGACGCCGACCCAATTCGAGCTATCTCCACCAATTACATAACTCATCAATGTCTGGACCAATCCACCAACAGCAGGATAGTTATGGAAATCTCGAGCTAACTTGTTGAGAAGCATCCGGAAGAATCTAGTGGGGATGTAGAAAGCGGGAACAGTCCGATCTAGTACCGGACCCAAGAGAAGGAATGTGTACTCTATGATCGTGAAAAGCAGGTTGGAGTCTTGGTGAAACCCGGCAGGCGAAAGCAGGATCATTCTCGAGAGTCTGTGCGGTTGCTCTTGGATTTTCCGGGTGATTACATACATCAAAACCGCGGCCCCACCTAGACTATGAGAGACAAGACAAAGCTTATAAGGTTGCTCCTCGTTTACTACCTCTTCCATATTAGACTGGTAAAGTTTCAGTTCCGAAGTCTTGATTTGGTGAATCTTGTCTATTATTGCTGGGATATCCTCCGTTGCATGCTCATTGATAGAGTAACGCCAGAAACTGCATATTTTGAGGATCCATCAATAGAAAAATTATACAAAAAATCAAATCCATAAAGAAGCAGTTTATTCTCTACTACTCACTCTTTTGAGGATACATTTTTGTTCACATGATCTCTCGAAACTAAACCACGGAAGTTCCCTAGGAAAACATCATAGCCTGTCAAGGAAAAGCAGATCAATTAAGAAATATGGTAAAATCTTATCCTACATCTAAACCATAAAAGTGAGTTGAGAAATAAGGATTTTTCAGGGTGGACCTTGGTCATAAGCAGCAAAAGCAGGAGATCCAACAACCCCATTAGATACCCATCTGAAAAATGAAATTACAAATGAGAAACAGTGCAAAAAAAAAAAAATCCAACTCTCAGATAATCTCGTGATAAATATCAACAAGAAACTAACCCCATTGACGAATCCAAAACACCATGCTGCAAGTAAACAGCTTTTCTCGCATCTCGCCTGTAAAAGACATGAAACAAGAAATCAACGATTACATCTTAAAAGGAATTTTAATGAACAATGAGAGAAGGTATATATATATACCTTGGTATTCTTTCCAAGAGAAGAACACATCCATCAGAGGTAACAACACGAATAGCTTCATAAGGATACCTATAAAGATTATTAGAGAAGTTACATCAAAAGGGTACATAGTCGAGTAACAGAAGAAGTTACAAAAAAACAATGAACCACGAAGCATCTTCCATGCATTTTCCCTTACCCGAATCCTGTTATAACATCTTGACAAGTCCGAGTATCTGTATTGTATAAACTCTTTATCGTTCTTTCTGTAGGAGATGAATCGTTATCTCCAAGAATGGCAGTCTGCACGGTTTCATCATCTGAAATGTCGCCATAGTTTCCTTCAGGGCTGTGAATGTCAGTGGAGGAAGAGAACCATGATAAAACTATTTCAACAGCTTCTGATGGAGAAAAAAGAAGATGTGCTGCCTTGTGAAAAATATCAAATATTGATTCGATAAATATCTCAATGCAGAGCTGAAGATCCTGCAAAAAGAGAACACATGAGAGAGTGAGAAAAATTCAAGAACGCGAAAAGTGATTAGTATGTTCATTTGCACAAACCTCAATGACTCCACGTCTTTTATCAGTAGCTTGGTTAGGGGCATCATGCTCTTTCCATGAATTAGCTTTGCTAAAATAAGGTCTAGAAGAATGTCGGTACCTTCCTGGGCTCAAAGGCGACATTCTTGAATTTTCTCTACTAAAGAGATATAACGGTACCCACAGAAGCATCCGAGCAGGTAGTAAAACCCACCAGACTATAACCGTTATCCACTCAGTCCAGTGGCTTTCGTAATTTGCAGGAAGACTAGCCCAAGAGCGGAATGAGCTTTGAGACAACGGTGATGGAGGTGTCGACATGCCATCACTATCCTCTCCAGAGGAATACTCCAAGCTTGAAGTATCAGAATCCAAAGAGAGCTCGTGAATGAATTGGTTGAAAGAAGAGACTCCACTGCAACCACAGAAATCAAAAGAGAGTCGAATAAGCAATTATATTGTGTTACAAGGCAGCCAAAAAGAAGAGTTGAAGAGATATTACTTAAGCATCCACCGTGGTAAGCGAGGTCCACGTAATGTAGGCCTTAGCTCCCATCCATGAAGACCTTCAAGACTATTGGCCTTTCCCGGTATAAGGGTCAAGAGAAGTGCAGAAACTCCATTGATGAATCTTGCAGTGTTGTGCAAAGACTCATAAGTCAAAGTTTTCACTGACCTGCACTAAAACCCAAAACATTAGCCAAAATCATATGCATCATACAAGCAATCAGAGTCGAAAAACCAAACAGACAAGCTTTAAATAAAGGAAACCATCCACACAGGGCTAAATCAATAGAATAGCTTACCTGAATCACACAGTAAGATTAAGATAGTTTCTACAAAATTAATATACTTAAAATCATGTTATCCAAAATGTCATATTAATAACCAAATCAGTAACTATCAACCACTAAAAGATAAAAAGTCTTAGCTCCCACTACAAAACCGCTGGCTTTAACATTGACATCATTCATATACAAATCAAAGAAAACTATATTCAACATAATCAGAAATCAAATCTAACTGACCAGATTTACTTCCAAACTACGGAAATAACACATTAGGAATATATTCAAATCACTTAACGTGCAGCAAAAATCAAATCAGAGATCAGAAGATCAATAACTTAAACGCAGCAGCTAAATAGACTGACGAAATCACGAATCGAACAAAGAGAGGGACTTACTCTTTTGTGACAGCTAGAGCGTTATCGACAATCCTCTGCATGATTATGTTTCCCCAATACAGAATCACCCACAAGTAAAAGTGGTGTTTTCTTCTCGTTACCAAGAAATTTTCCAAGGAAAAAAAAAAAAAAAAAGAATGAAACTCTGCTTCACCACCTGAAGAAAAGTAGTAAAATGTCCTCTTCTTGATGGTATAAAAACGAAAACCCAGAAATAAAAAAAACGAAGATTGGAGACTCACAAAATCAAAAGCCGCAATCGAGAATCAAAATCAAATGTTGTTTGTAGATTGAATCAGAAAAATTACGGCACGTCAGCGATTGTTGCCGTCCAGAGGAAAGGTCGGTAAAACGTTATTTAGAGAGGCGGAGAGCCATGACACGTGGATGTAAATGATTGGATGATTCAGAATGTGTCATCTATTGGATTTTGCATGCGGTTCTGAAGACATGACACGTATGTCTGTAGTGGCGGAGAAGCTAATTTGTTCTTTTGTTTCTGACAGTTTTATATATTTAATAAAGCGTGGCTTGCGAATATCAATAAATTGTTTTATAATATGAAAATACTTGTGGTTAAATATTTTCATAAAGTTCAAAGACGGGAATTTTGAAATTTTCAAAGTTATTAGCATTTTGAGTAACACGATAAAGATGGTTATGTTGAGGTGGTTCACGAGTGAAGTTGTAGGATCGTTGAAATTTGCAATTTTCCTTCAACTTCACGAGAAAAGTTTCTTCTTTTGGTATTTGTGAAGCTTTTATTTTTTAGTGTACTATATAATATACTACTCCTAGTTGGTTTGTACCGTTAGTGGCGGTAACAAAGAAGCAGAACATTGTTAATCGTATAACCCAATGCATGATTTATCCGGAAGAAGTTTTTGTTTCCTTTTATATAATCTAAGATTTTCTTATTTATTTTGTGGATTAACTTGGTTCCAGAGCCACGTGGAGGGTTTTGGTTGTCCGAATATCTGAAGATAAGCAACTACGGTCACTCTAACTCTTCCACGTGTTTCCATTAGCATTTTTGGCACCACTACGATCCTTTGTTTTTCTCTTTTTAGACTTTTTGTCAATGTAAATAAATACATGCACTTTATAAACATAAACATGTTGGGAGTACGGCCAAGATTGGCTGAGACAGACCAAAAGGGGTAGAGATCACGAAACGGACATGATTGATATCAAGATTCGATTACTTATACTCTTAATTTAGAAATTTAACTATATTTATGAATATACTGTTTACATACTTGATCATTTATCTTGATTTAGTTACCTTAAGTGTATTCTTATTTCTATGCTAGTTTATGTATCTTCAACGTTATTTCTGAAATGGTACAAATTTACATGTAGTTAAAAGAATGCAAATTTTTATACTAACAAAAAAAAAAAGTAAAGTCCAAATGAGTGAGAAGTGATGAAAAGAAAGTGGAGAACAACACTTAACGATTTGATCGAGCAAAAGGTTTAGCTGATTGATCACTTTTGTTCTCTTGGTTTCGAAACCACTAATCTTTGATGCTCGGTCGAGTTTTGGGTAAAACTTTATTGGACATCAAAGATCAATGAATACAATACCAAAATCTCATGAGTGATCTGAGGTAAATCTTCTGTCTTATATGTTGTTCGATCAATCATCATCGACTGAGAGATTATATATCATGTTGTTGTGATGTTGCCTTGTGGCTTCTCCTCTTAAGATGTTTTGTGTTTGGTGTATTCATAGTTTTTCTCTAGATTTAAGATTGATGTGTTTGTTCGTTTCGTTGTTTTAATTCGCCTTTATATATAAAAAAACAGAGCACTAAAATGTTTTGAACAAAAAAAACATAGCACTAAAATGCTTGTTAATGTCTAACTCGCTCCGAAGGTTCTCCACTGATAAAGGCAATATCAAAGATTCAATCAAGACCAGTGATGCACAACGAAAATAACACATTAGTTTCAAAGTTTTGTCTTGTCAGGCTCCACGGCCTCTGAAGCTGCTTTAAGGACATTTTCTCTGAACGTAAGAAGCTCCATGTTCTTCATACCTATCATTCACACCAAAACCAGTGATCCAAAGCTTAAGTGTCAGCAGAGGAACCAAAAACAGTTTCTTTGCAAGTCTGTCATCAATGGTAGAAAGCAAAACATTGACTTACTCAGATTTTGAGAACCACATCTGTTGAAATGAACCTAGTGATGCCAATATACTCCCTCCTATCCATACGCTGCACATATATAACATTACATTTTCCGTTGTTAAATTCCTTGGATCACAGTTACCAAAATCTTAATGGTAAGTAAAATTGCAGGAGATGGAGTAGTAAGGATAAATCAATGATTTGGAAACTACTGTTATTGTTTTTAAGGAATGGCATAACTGTTTATTTGGAGTCACACTAGAGGAAGAAAGTGAACTATATCCAACCTGAATCTTCTTTCTGTTGTGTTGCCGCTCGCCAACACTTTAACTCGAGCAGAGTGAGGAGACTCCTGAAACAAAGATAGAAGCCGATGAATGATTTTCACCATTTTAAATATCAAGGAAAGTTTATAAGCGAGAGTAAAAGAGAGAACACATACTTCTATCAAGTCCTTTTCGAGACGTTCTTTCAACTGTTGCATCGATGATGTGCCACCAGCAAGCTGGCATAACGCGAGAAGAAAAGTATGAATATCATCCACATCCAAGAAAACTAGAGGGACTGTTAAATAATATATAGTTTCTGCCAATACGGATTTAAGAGACGGAATTGATTGTTATTTTACCAGTATGCTACTATACAACTCTCTCCGGATATCTACATCACATTTGTTGATGCTCTCCATGACCTGTACAAGTTAGTAAAATGGAGAGTGGAGTTGGACAAAGTAAAGAGAATAAAGCTTTGCAGTGACTAAAGAGTATGAATATACCATGTGTGGCAACCCACGAACAGAAGGAATCATGTCTGCATACTTCTCCATTCCAGGGATTGTCTAGCAGATTCCAATAAACAAGGAAAGTCACTTGAGAAAATCTTTGACAAACAATTCGAGGCTCAAAACAGCTCAAGAGAAGAAACAAAACATCTTCAGAATCTCCTAAGGCATTGATCGTAATTAAATGGTGCCAAGTTTTGTACCTGAGCTATGGACGGGTTGAACATCACATCGGGAACTTTGAACCTATCAGCACCAATCTCCAGCGTCCTACAGTAGACATGCTGAATAAGATATAGAGAGAGACTTAAAAAAGCAACGGTCCAGCTTCCTATCTTCAACGTAGCTAGCACTTTTCCGTAATCTAACTTAATTCTCAATTATCACATTAGATTCCACCCATGTTTCCAAAAGAAACGTCCGACTCTTCTTTTATTCTAAATATCTAGAAACTAACCACAAGCCTTATACATGGAAAGCAAAAGCAACTGTAGCATGTACATTTGAAGCACAATAAAAACACCAATAGACATGAACTGGAGCTTACTGGCCATCAGGAAGCTCATACGACGTAGTTGGGATGTTTGAATATGATTTGTCTGCAGATAAAAACATCACATCACTAAATTAAATGCATCACTGCAGATAAACAAAGGCAGCTACTTTTAATTAATAAACATCAGAGTGACTCAGAAAAAATAAAATAACAGTCATGTACCCAATTTGATATTTCAGCTGCATGATCACTGAACATATTAAAAAATGAAAATATCTAACATTCAACTGTCAAACTACTCTAAACTCCAAAGAAGTACAAATGAATTAAGCCAGTGAAAGACAGAAGAACATAAGATACCGTCATAGGGAGTATCAGGAACTCGACAAATAGAATCCTTGATATCACCCACTATCATCCTCTGTTGAGAAAAAAATCACCAGGTTACAAAACAATAGAGATTTTCAAATGAGATGTCATTATCAATTACAGACCTGGCAGAAGAGTTTGTAGCTTTCCATGGTGTCAGGAAGATCTACATCTTCAACCTGCAAGAATTCAAAGAGAGGAAATAGGAGAATATAGGAGAATGTTACACTCCAACTAGAAGAAAAAAAAAGCTTTAAAGCAATTTGCTAGTTTCAAGTATGCTAATTGGAATGGGACAAATCCTACAGTAGCTCTCTCTTCTTGCCCAGTAAAAAGACCATATCTACTATCTCAAGAACACACAAGATCAAGTTTTGAAACTCTCCCTATCTCTGTCTCTATAAATAAATAGATAATACTCAAATAGTAGTTTCATCCACTTATGCACCTGAAATTCTCCTGCTCGCATTTCCTTTCTCTTGAAAGAGTATCTAGGTCTTATCTGCAGAAGAAATGACCAGCAAAACTCAGGTAAATGGGCTCCAGAGATAAAGAACAGAGTAAAAATAGTTGAACTTACTTTAATTCCTTTACTCTCCAAGCTTTTAAGTAAGCAGTCAGTGAGAAATTCCCCTCCAATTGGACATGATATAACAGCCTGTGGTAAAATTTTGGTCAACGATGGGAGAATAAGAAATCAGTACACAATCTACATCAATGCTGTAAAAGTAGTCAAGATTCACATGGATGAGAATTTATAGCAGCTAGAGATGAAAGTTTGGAAATGAGACATGGGAAAACTTTCCCCAGCAGCAGAAAATCCAAACCAAAAGAAACAGCATCACAACTCTTATCAACTTGAGTAATACAAATACCTTTTGAAGAACATAACCATCATGCACCGGTGCAATAGTCGTGGATCCTCCACCACTGGAAGAAAAAAAGTGCCATCATTGCTTCTCAGATTAATCACATTAAACAAAAACAAGGTAAACTTTCACAGCATATAAGACACAAGTAGAACATAAGTAGCTTCTACATACTAGAGAAAAGTTTGATAATTTTGGAAGTACAAAAGCCTTACCAGTCAACAACCAAAGAAGTAGCACGCCCAGTAGCAAAAGACGTGAGGACCTAGCACCAAAAAAGGGCCAAAAGTCATGTAGATAGTTAGACAACTGATTACACAAGAGCTGGCTGGAGATGAACACTACAGTTATCGTCATGTAATAATAGATCAAAAGAATTGATGAGCCTAGGTAGAGGGAAGATACAGGATTCTTAGCCATAAACAATGCAGGAACTTTGTATTTTTCAAACATTAACTCTGCCGCCCTGTCAAGCATATGATTTGAGAAACTCAGTAACTCTCTCCAAGACAAAGCAATATAAGATAAAAGGAAATTTCTAAGTAGATAAGCCGGACTTCTCTCTCTGCTGTTGACTGTTTAAAGGAGGCTCAGCTAGCAGCATGGGGTGCTCCTTGGGATCAATCATCAGACAACTCCTTGAAAGATAAAAATAGTTTTAGAGATAAAATCAAACAACAAAAAAGAGAAAATGCAATGCTTTATACGGTTTACCGGAAAGCATGGTCCCATATATTGTCCACCAAATCCCAATCAGAAACTATGCCATCTTTTATGGGTGACAATATCTGGTGACAAAGATTGTTTAACAAAAGGAAAATTGCAGTCTGTAGTTTCACAAACCAATTTATAAACTTTAACAATAACCAAAGAGCAAAAGCTAACCTCCATATGATCCCGACGGTAACTCAAAGCTTGAGATCCTACATAGAGCTTGCGTTTCCCCTTTCCAGAGTCGACGAAATTGGTCTTTGAATCATCAGAATTTGAATTAGTCTTAGTAGAATTAACATCCATATCCATTGCGTCGACGCCATCTACTGCCCCAACAACCTTATGAACACATCAGAAAAAAAAAACCCTAAGAGTAATGTGTGAACATACAGAGGACTAAAGGCAAATCTACACTAACACCATAAAGCTTATAGAAACTCTGGCGACACCAAATGCTAGAATCAGGAAAATACGAAGCGCGAAAAGATCCAAAAAGAAGTTTCCAGAGTAGAAATGAAGCTTACGGAAGGGAAAACGGCCTTGGGAGCATCTTCGCCGGCGTAACCAGCCTTACAAGTGTGCGAACCCAGGTCAACCACAATAGCTGACACTTCATCTGTGAAACCCACCACGAAAAAAATCAAACTTTGAACGAGAATATACCCAGGAGAGTAAAAAAGGTGAACAGAAAAGCAATTCAAGGGTTCAGAGAGAACCCACCTCCGCCGTACATAGCTGCTGTTAACGAGAAGGACGGAGAGGTTCTTTGCCGGAGCTCGTCGGAGGGTTTAACGACGGAACGAGGTTCTCTGTAATCTCGGGTTCAACCTCCAACCGAAACGGGTCGAAATTGATTACTGAGCTCGATTTGTCTACACTCTAGAGAGAGACTCGAACCCTTTCACTGAAGAACCTTCGAAAAGTTTTATAAATAAATAAATGATAATATATAACTTAAATTTTATCCAAGGAACTTTGTAAACACCATTTTTGCATCCCACAATTGCGAATTTTTTCGCTAAGATTTTATAAAATTTCATGAATCCATGCCTTCAAGTTGGGTAAGAAAATTAATAAAATCTTGATAACTGAATTTTATTGAAATTAAGAGCAATAATGTGAAGCTAACACTCTGGTTGTTTCTTTCTGATATACAATTTGCTCAAATGGATTCAACAATATGAATGGAACAAAAAAAAAAAAAACTATAAATAGGGTAGAAAACTCTGCAGTTGTTTTATGTGAGATGGAACTATCTCTCTTCGCTAACTGAGTTGTTCCATAATTTTTTGAGTGTTGACAAAGGTTGCACTTTTGTTAAACCCTTCAAGCAAAAGAATCCTTATTGCCTCTAACCCTGTTTGGAATGTGTAATCCAACTGCAAAACCAGAAACAATCAGGCTTTTAATCTTGCAGGAAAAAATTGAGATAATGTTGAGGTTTATCTTCTTCTACCTCTTCTTGTTCTTGTCTATTGAACTGGCGAAGAACGAAATTGGCTGTATCCATCTTCCCTGGAGGCCGTCCGATCCCTGAAAATGAAAACACAGAGCAATTTGCATTAACCCGAAAAGAAAAATGCAAAATTGGGTATGACGAAGTGGAGAGAAACGAGAGGTTTACCTATTCTTAGACGAGGAAAATCACGGCTCCCTTTGAGGCGATCTATAATGCTTCTCATCCTGCAGGTAAAATGACCAGAAGAATCTCATCAATGTTTACCAAAACAGCTTGCAATGTTTATATCCATCCACATTGCTTCTTACGTAAAAAAAATTAAGACAATACTTAACACTACTAAAAGCATCCTTAAACAAGTAAGATAAAGAGTCAAAAGATATGTACCCATTGTGCCCTCCGTGACCACCTTTTGGCAATAAACGCAGTTTACCAAAGGGCAAATCTAAATCATCGTAAATCTGAAGAAGACACATAAAGTTCTTCAAGACAGCACTATGTAAACTCTAAATCCAGAATTTGGAGAATGAGAGAGAGAAGGTAAACTATACCACAAGTACTTGCTTTAACGGGATCTTGTAAAAGGAAACAATTTGTCCAACCTTCAAACAATTCCAGCAATCATAAACAGAAAATATCAAAATTACAAGTGATAATAGGTAGAGATGTTGGTTGACTAAATAAAACAAAGTTGTTTTTTCGATGAGCTCACTTACAGACTCACCACTTAGGTTCATGAAAGTTTGAGGTTTAGCCAGCATAATCGGTTTATTTCCAATAACGCCTGTAACAGAAAAAACCAATACCCAAAAGACAAAAAATGGCTATTTCAATCTCTCTGCATCTAATACAACTAGGAATCTTTTAGAAAACCAAACAGCTTTTCATACTAATTATGTACATCAAATATGATTATGAAACAAGAATCTGTTAAGCACGCTGAATTCTCTAAAAACAGTTAGCCATTGTTTCTAATTCTATTACCCTCATTAAACATAACAGACGTACATGAAATGAAAAGTTCACACTTGAGATTAAAAATATGAAAATTTCACAATGGAAAAGATAAGAGAATGAAAAGAGAACCTTTCCCAAACAAGGCCTTGAAGTTAACAGTGTTCATGGATATCCCTTCTGCATCAGCCAAAGCGTCCACCATCTCAAAACCAACCTGCAATATCATGGGAAAGTTAGCAAACCGAAGAGGAAGATGCAAAATGAGAGAAATCGAGACTGTGAGAGAGAGAGAGAGAGCGAGATACGTTGTGGCGAGTGCCCTGATACTTCTTGCCGGGATTACCCAAACCCACAATGAGCCATGGAAACTGCGGCGGCGGAGATTTTGGTTTCGGCGAGGACAATTTAGCTTGAAGTAACTCTGATTCCGGTTGAGAGGAGAATGAAGTCGAAAGAGATGAAATTGATTGGGACGATGATGACAAAGACTGATGAGACATCAAGCTTCCGACACCCCTTCTTCCTCTTGTCAGTTTCCGACAAGGTGATGATATCGAGGTAGACAATCCCGGCGACAAAAACGTCGCCGGTGATCGGAAGAATAGTCCACAATGGACAGAAGGGAAGCTGAGATTTGCAATTTTAGAGGGAAAAGCTGCAGCTTTCATATTTCTTATGGGGGATTAGGTTTCAGTTTATCTCTAACTGGTCAACTGGATCTGTTCCTCGGAGTCCGTGTCAACCGAAAACAACCAAAAGTGAAAGAAAGGAAAGTGAAGGGGCTAAAATTAAAAAATCCCAAAGGTAAGGGGACGAAAATAAAAATACAAAAAGAAAAAGTATACGCCGTTGCCGGGGATCGAACCCGGGTCACCCGCGTGACAGGCGGGAATACTTACCACTATACTACAACGACATTTTTGATAACTAATTCAAATAAATAATTTTTAAATGAAAATACAAAAGTTGACAGTCCGTTTTCTGTCGTCTTCACTCAGCAACAGCTTCTTTGAAATTCGCTTTAACACTCAGCTCATCATAGGCATTCACGAGATTCTCTAGCCTCGCGACGAATTCGATCAGTAGCGAAGCGAACGTAGCTAGAGACAGATTACTCGCACTCTCGTACATCTGCGTCGCATCACCCAGTGTCTGTAACATACTTCCCGGCGTAATAGACATCCGGCTAGGCCACGACGGTTGTTTCTGTATCATCGTCCTTGATTGTTGGTGATGTATCAAGTTCTTAGAAGTAGTTACAGCATCCCAATTCGTAGGTGGACGAAGCGTGGTTTCACTCTGGGATTTATGAGCCAGGATCCGACTTAGATCCGAGTCCAGATTCGAGATTTTGTTTTCATCAGTCGAATCTCTAGGTCGGTTTCCGATTTCCCAATTCTTGGCGTTTACTAGAAGGTACGATTTCTTGTCAATTTTGCTCTGTAGGTCCTCAGCTGCTTGGTGAATCTCGTAGAGGATGTCTTGTAAAGGGTTTAGTTTCTCCATCTTTTTCAGCTTTTCCCCAATGCCTCTTAGTACTTTTGCTCCTTCGATGCCAACTCTTTGAAGCTCATTACGAAATTCTCGTCTTTTATCGTCTGCAGCCTGCATTACAATGCATATTCTCGTCTCAAACCTCCTCTGAGAGAGATCTCAAGATTGAAAGAGTGGGAACAGAGCTAAAAATGTACCTGAATCTCTGAGAGAATGCAGCCATGTAATGCCATGACCATGAAGGCACAATGCCTCAATGCACCACCTACTTTCACATACAATGCCCATGGATATCTAAAGGATTTGTACGGTCCGTGTGGTGGCTCCCATTTAGCAAAACCCATCTTCACAATCACACCAACAACAAAAAAGAGAAAGAAAATGTGAGAATCTGAAGTAATTTGGTCTTTTTTTGATAATGTTGTTACTGTTCTTTATGTGTTGGATGATTGAGAAGAATCCTACAAGTGTGTCTTCTTGGCTTGTAGATTGAACGGCTGATCTGTAACCACTGTATACTGGATCTTCCGTGACAGCTTCATAGACCAGCATCCTAGATGGGATCGTATCATATGCTACGCAATCGAGATATCCCTTCACACAACCTACACAAAAGGAACATTTTCTATGGATTTGATTCGACAAGAAACAGACTAAGCTTTTCAACCAGAAACTCAAATTCAGAGAGAGAGAAAGAGTAATAAACCTTCCAATGAAGTCGCTACATTCACAAAGTTTTTGGCAACCAAGTTATGGAGATCTTCCCCAGCCCATATGGGATAAATGCAAGTGTTCACAGTGACGCCAACACAGCCACCAAGTGCTATCAGAAGGAACCTTGAAACTGCTGTTTCCATGAATTCCCCTGTTCTGTATCCCGACACTGTTACGTAGCAATAGGTCAGCAAGAACACCCGGAATCCGTACTCATATGGCTTCATTGTTGGATATAGCTTCGCATAAGTCGCAAAAAAGGCTGATACAAGAATTTGGCACACAATATTGTCAGAAATTATAATGTGATTCAAAGGTTGGAGCTTTATTTTAGACCAGATGATCTATATACTTACCTACTACGAAGATGCTAACAGCATTGAAAACCTCTGCCCAGTTTCCAGTCGTTTCGGATATCCAAGACATGCCAAGTGCCAAACCTCCGGCAGACAGTGTTCCTAGTCCCCTGTTACATCCTTTGCTAAAAGTGGCTCCTACACAAAGAAGATAGGATCACATATGACATATCAGGTATTAAATTCTGTAGAATGTTCAAATTTGATGTTAAGTCTGTGGCCTTTACCTACACTGAACTCGAAGACAACAACTACTGTGAGAATGGCCCAGAGATAGTGGCTGCTGAGCTCTAATCCTGGGATCTTAAAGAAGATGAGGATAGAGATAAGTGTCAGGGCCAAACCCATCTTTGCCGAGAATATGATCTTCCTCGGGTCAGATGTCCCCATCTCCCATGACGTAACCAAAACATCCTGCGATTTCTTCACAAACCCAGTGATCTTGTCGGAGAAGTACCTGCAAACAACACCCATAGCATTTCAAGACTAACCATTTGAGACTGCTGTTTACACAATGAGATTGGATTTCAAGAGGCTGTCAGATTCGATAAAAGGGCTTTCGAAATATTTGGTCTACAAAAGTTGTTAGAAAGAAGGATAGATTGTATGTAATATGTAAACCTGTAGGAGCAGCAACGGACGGAAGTGTTGTCGTCAACGGCATAGGAATTGCCTCTGGTCTGTTGTGGGATAAGCCTATCTCTTAAGCTTTGTCTAAACGAACCATCGAACATACTACCTCGCCTGAAAGATCCGTCGAACATGCTACCCCGCCTGAAAGATTCCAGCTTTGGTGCCGCCATTTTATTGTTCTTGATGATCGCAGAAGATTGAGAGAGGTGTAAACAGAGACGTGAAAACTCGGAAGAGATTCTATTTGTTGTGCATTGTGGTTTATGATTTCTATCAGAGGCACGATGGTGTCATAAATCATGAAAAAAAAAAAAAAAACCTCAGATTCCCACATTTGGAACTTTTTCGGATTTTTGTAAGGAAATGGTAATGCAAATCTTGTATGATTGCTATGCACGTCTTAGAGCACGTTTTCGTGTCTAAATACGGATTATTTATCCGTACATAATCTAAATAAACTTATAATTTAAAAAAAATAAGACGGTCAAATTTTTAGTAGTAAAGAAAGATTCATACTTAAAAACAGCTAGACACAACATGAAGAACTTCAAGTATTGTGCACAGGAGAACAACACTCGTTATGCATGAATACATAAATTTATCCTTTTCTCTGTTTCATATTAAACTTCAGTTGCACAAGAAATCCATTGAGTCCCACTTTATATACCCCTCTTCCTTCAACCCTAACAATCTCCACTGTTATAAAGAAAGAAAAACAAACTTATTCACCAAGAAATTTTTCAAGAGACGATACACAGAAATGGCATCTGCAAGTCTCTTTATCACTGTCTTAATCTCCTTAGCTCCAATCTTTTTCCAACCAGGTCTCGCTCAAGGTCCAAGTCCTCCAGCTTCTTGTGCTTCCTTGTTGTTTGCCTTGGCTCCATGTGGTCCATTTGTGCAGGGCTTTGTCCACTTTCCGGCTCAGCCATGCTGCAACAGCCTGAACCAGATTTACAGCCAACAACCGACCTGTCTCTGTCTCTTCCTCAACAACAATTCCACTTTAACCTCTGCTTTTCCCATCAATCAAACCCTCGCTCTGCAATTGCCTCAGCTTTGTAGCATTCCAGCCAATTCATCTGTTTGCTCCTCAGGTATGTAAATACTCTAAGAGCTCGATTTTGAGATTGATCGGTTTTGTGAAATTTACAAGAACAATTTTCTTGTTGAAAGGGGCTTCCTCTGTTCCTCCACCATCTCCTCCACCATCTACTAACGCAACCGGTTCTCAAAGCTCTGTGGGTGAAAAGAACAATTCGGGTGTTGCAGGTAAGCCAATCATTCAGTTTCAGGTATAAGCTAAATTGAATCATATTATAACAAAATGTTCAACTTGATTTGGTCAAGATTCTCTGGTATATGGCCTCATAAGGGGCTCTTGACGTACCTGATTTTACTTTGTCAGCAACCCCAGTGGCTCAAGTGGCACCAAAACCAACCAACATGATGGGATTGGGATTGGGATTGGGTTATGGTCAGAGATCCTCTGGTCCGAAGTCTAAGATTCAGCTGACTATCTTTGTGATCGCAGCAGCGACTCTAACCGGAACACTCTTCCTCGTCTGACTCCATAGGCATATTTACTATAATCTCCGTCAAATCATCCTCCTCTTTCTTGCTTTTCTCTATGAACTCGCTGCACTTTCCATAGATTTAAGAACGAATTTGTTGTAATGTTTCTTTAAACCAAAGCAGAACAATGAAACAACAGTCTGTTTCAGTTCTATTGAAATTTGTCAAGTGTTTGGTTAGGTAAAGTATACCACGAGTACTTGCTTAAGCAGGAGATAGTAAAAGGAAACAATTTTTTCCAGCCATGAAAGAATACCAGCAATACAAACCAGGAAGTATTTAACTCCAAGTGATGTCCCTCATAAAAAATGATAGACGTATAAAATCAAGATGAAAGATTAATACTTTGGGAACAACCATTAAAAGATTGACCATTTTAGTGAAAATAAGAGACTCAAAATGAGCACCTTTCCTCATGGATGGATATCACTACAGCATCAGCAAAAATGTGCACCATCTCAAAACCAACCTGCATGTCAAATCTGGTGGAAAGCAACTATAATTTTAATTCAAAAATTAAGGGGATAAAGTTAGAATATCAAAGTAAATGAAACACCAGTGATAAGCAAACTTATGAAGATTATTTTAACTAGTTCAGATACTCCCTATAATTAATACTGAATAAAAGATCCGCTGCTGAGTAGAAGAGTTCAGACTTCAGCTGCTACATTCGAAATTGATCTTGGTCACCACAGCCATCCCTTGAAGAGAAACGCCCTCTCATAGTTCCTCCAGACCCGGTTTTGTCAATAGTTCTTACCTTTCTTCAAATCTGACGCCCACTGGACAAGACCAAAAGAATCTTCCTCTTCTTTGTCGAACTCAACAGGTCTGTGTCTCTTTCCCGCCCTCTCAGAAGTACTGCTGAAAGCTTTGTCTGGTTTGAACCTTTCAGTGTTCTTTAGATTATCGAGCTGCTCGTCTGCATTTCCATACATTTCATCATCCATATTCTTCTTTGGCCGGTACAACGTCGAAAGAGTGGGTTGTGCAGTAAACAAGCCTTTGTCATATACGTTGTATTGATCATCAGTTGCAAAACCAGAGTCCATTCCTTTCTCCTGGTTAAACAATCTTTGATCATACATAACTTTGCCACCTCTTCCTCCAGTAAATGCCAATCCAAGAGCTACCTTCTCACTGACATCACGGTCTCTGTCCCTCGTGATCTTGCTCTTCTTAGCTTCCATCCTTCTCTCCTTCTCTCTTTCCCTATGACGCTCTTCTCGAATCCTATCCCTCTGCATTCGTTCTTCCTTTTCCATTTCCCTCTGGGAGTCATAGTCATAATCCCCTCTAGGGACAGCAACACTTTCACTAGCAGCACCAGTCCTTTCACAACGAGCCTTTTGAGCAAGAGCCCTCAAATGCTGCTCTTTTCTTTCCTTCTCCTTCATCGCCATCTCTCTCTCAACATTTAACCTCATTAAACAAGCCTCTCTAGCTTTCCGCGCACCCACATCGAGCGTCTCTGATAATATGGCGAAGTTATCATTGACTTGAACCTCTTGTAAGACTCTTCCTTCAGTTTCAAGACGTTTATCAAGAGGGATTGTGTAACCTTTCCCGTTTTTCCAATTGGAAACACAAGGCGGGATTTTACAGTCTTGTGATTCCTTGAAAGTAACAGCCCTAGGCGGCGAATTCATGACAGGAAGAGCCTCTGAAGAACCAGAAGCCTTTGGAACACGCTTATGCCTGAACTTTGGTAGATCAAGTGGATCTACAGGCATCTCCGAAACCCTAATGATCCTCTCTTTAGCACCGGAATTGAATGATGCAGATTGCTGCAAGGTTGGCTTATATTTAATGTACTTTGAGTCACCTAACTGCTTCACTACATTAGTAGGCTGTGCTGCATTCACAATCTTTTCAAAGGCAGCCTTTGTTTCTGCGAGAGTCTCCTTCTCCAATTCCACATCCTCTTCAACGTCTCCCAAGTTTTTCAGTATCTTGGGAATAACATCACTATGTTGAGAGTAAACAATCTTTTTCGAGTTATCATTCTGCCTCACAATGGCGTCAAAGACAACGTTTCCATGTGCATCCACAGTAACAGGTAAAATCTTGGATTCAGGCTTATTGGATATATCAGTACCCATACCAAGAGGGCACTGAGCAACATGAATCTCTGGGAACGCACCACCATCTCCAAAATCCTCAGGATTCCTCGGACGAAAACCTTGTCGCTTCAGGTAAAAAGGTACTGATTTAACAGAGGACTTTTCAGCGTCAGATTCAAAGAAACACATATTACCTGAGTGATCATCAAACGTCGATGTAATTGTTGTTGATTTTGCAGGAGGTGGAAGGCTTTCACGAGACATCATGGCGCAGATTTTCGGTCCCTGAACAAAAAAATAACAAAGATCTAAATTCAGAGCCGGTTCTTGAAGGTGTGCGATTGCACTGATCCCCGAAATTAGGGTTTATCAATCTCTAAACTTTGAGATCGGCAGGATTTCTTAACAAAATCAGAAAACTTGCGTTTTGGAACGAAAACACACAAAGAAGTATTCGTTAAAAGAGCTAAATCGAAGAAGCTTACGTCGACGAACTTTGAGCGCGTTTGAGAGAGAGAGCGCAGCAACAACGACGATCTAACTTTTCTGAAGACAAAAATAAGAAGGAGATGAGATTTATAGTAAATAGTAAATGTGTATATACGCATAAAAAAAAAAGGAAACTTCTGTTAAGAAAATAAGGATATTAATGAATTTGTCCGACAAAGAAAAAAGGAAAAGAATATAAGGATATTAACAAACATGTGGTAAATCTTTACATATGTACTATATAAGTCAAAATCATAATGCATATAAAAATAGGAAAAAATAAGATACAATCAACACAACAAAAAAAGTAACAATAGATTTTACTATATTTCATCAAATACATGATTAAATTTAAAATACATTCAATTTTTTAAAATACAATATTCAATCGAAAACAAAACTTTAGATGTACATCTGTTAAAAAAAATATTGGGAACAACTTATAACAGGCAAAAAAAAACAGGGGTTAAAGTTAAAACTCCAAAAGTTAAGGGACTTGAATTAAAACTGACTCGACCCGACCCGGTGTAGAAACGATTGGAGAAACAGAGATACTCGCGCGTCTTCCTACATTCGCGCTACAGCTAAAACAGATAATAAATTGTTTTTGTAAAAAAAAAAAAAAAAAAAAAAAGGTCTTGACGTGACTATCCACGTCTCGTTCTTCTCCGTTTCTGTGTGTGTTTATCGCAGGTTGGACCTCGCTTTCCCGAGAAAATCTCCTCCGATTTTCCCAGGTTAGGAGATAAAATATCCCCAATGAGGTTTTTGTTCATGATCCGATTATCTGATCGTGATTTCTACTGTGTTTTGACTTAGTTTCTCCAATGCCGATCTTCTCTTGTTGCACCAATGCAATCTTCTGTTCCTCTCCAGGTAGGTTCGTCTCTACAGCTATTTTCTTCTTATTCGCATTGTCTCAAGTTGGAGATTTTTGTAGGTAGATCCGAGTTTTTTTTTTGCTTTCGATCAATCATGCTTCGGAATTTGATAATACTGGATTGTATCACAAAGAAACCAATCTTCTAATTCCCAGATTAAGTTAAGTTTTAACAACGAATAGAACTACGATTAGAATACTCACTCGTTTTTAGAAACTCTCTTATAAGAAGATTTATCAGTTGCATTAGCATGATCAAACCCAACCCAAGCACATTTTGTCATGAGGTTGCATTTTTGGTTAAACAAATCCATAGGGGCTTCATCAGTATCTTAAATCCTGGTAATTAGTTACACTCTCTACACATAGTAGATCGAGCTTAATATTTGTATAATGATCACATCTGCTTTTACTTGATGCTTTTGACTCGGGGGAAAAAGAAAAGATACTAAACATTACTTGGTTTCAATTAGTTTGCTCTTGGTTTTATGTTTGGTAGCTTATTGAATAGCATTTTCCGATTTCGTCTAATGCTCAATCTGTGTTTCAGGCATTGTTGATAGAGAATAAAGGAGTTGTGGCTTTATCAAGTGTTTCCATAAGTTTGCTTTGGACATTGATGCCTTTGGTGATTGATGATGAATTCTCTCACTGATCAATCAGGCAGCTCTCGTGGAGATTCAACTCCCCGTAGTCCCTTCTCTCCATTATCTGCACATGAAAGGCACAAAGGTCTCGCCGATTCCAAATCTCAACGTCCCCTGCCCAACTCTTCAGCATTGGGTACATTTTCTTCTTCCTCTCAAGGCCTTTATTATTCCCTCCTTTTTTGTATATAAATGTTATTATAAAAAGTACATAGTCATTCCATTTGACATTTCGAAAATGGTTTCTTTCTACCACAGATCCATCATCCCCTGGATCAATGCTCCATGGAGGGCACAAGTTCCACGAGGCTTTACAAATGAAACAGGGTCGATTTGATCTCCAAGCCGCAAAGATTTCTGAAATGATGAAATCAAATACTTTAGATGTATTGCTGCCTAAGCTTTTACCTTATTAATGAATTTTTGCATATCTTAGGCTCTGGTTTTCTTCTTTGTTACAGTTGTTTCTTTTCAAAGTCGTTTATAATAATTAATACCATATGCTTCTGTTGAATGCAGAATGCTCCTACGCAGTCACTTCTAAGTATCGTGAATGGAATCCTTGATGATAGTATTGAGAGAAAGAATGGTGAAATCCCTCAGGTATTTGAGTCTAACAGTCCTGACCATATACTTTATTTGGATGCCTCATGCTTAAATGGTTTTCTGCAAAAGCAAATGCGTGCACACATCTTGTCTCATCTTGCTTGTGAAATCTTTCTGATCTAATCTATAATGATCAGCGTGTAGCATGTCTGCTGAGAAAAGTCGTGCTGGAAATCGAACGACGTATTTCAACTCAATCTGAGCATCTTAGAACGGTATTTCTTTTTTTCCTCTGAGAGATGGTAAATTGTGTTCACTTGTTTTATATTCTGAGTTTTCTTTGTGCAGCAAAACAATGTGTTTAAAGCTCGTGAGGAGAAGTATCAGTCAAGGATCAAAGTTCTTGAAACCTTAGCTTCAGGAACTAGTGAAGAAAATGAGGTATCATAAAGAATTTAGGCCCCGATATTTTTGTTTCATGAAATTCACTAATGTATTACTCTGCCGATCAAACTTATATTTCACCAGATTGCTACGAGACAACTTCGACGGATAAAGGTAATGCTTTTTGCATCTGTCCATTTTAATCATGTAAAATTTGATTCTTGTGAGATGTTTACTTGCTTGAGATGACTATAATAGACAGAAAAGTCTAAGCTGGAAGAAAAGAAGAAAAACAAAGAGGAGGATACAGTTAGGCTAGAGAAAGAAAATGGTCAATATAATCTTGAAATTTCTACGCTAAGGCGGGAACTGGAGACAACCAAGAAAGCATATGAACAACAATGCTTGCAAATGGAAAGCCAGACAAAGGTCGTTACAGCAAGTATCGAGGATAGGGTGAAAGAGCTTGAACAAATGAGAAAGGATGCAAGCATTGCAAAAATTGCACTTGAGGAAAGGGTTAAGGAGCTTGAAGAGATGGGAAGAGAAGCAAATGCTGTCAAAATGACTCTTGAGGGAAAGGTGAAGGAGCTTCAACAATTTAAAAAAGAGACAATAGCTGTTAATACAAGTCTTGAAGCAAAAAATCGAGAGCTTGAACTATTTAAAAAAGAGACAGTAGCTGTTAATGCAAGCCTTGAAGCAAAAAATCGAGAGCTTGAACTATTCAAAAAAGAGACCATAACTGTCAGTACAAGCCTTGAAGCAAAAAATCGAGAGCTTGAACAAAATCTGGTCCAGTGGAAGAGTAAAGCCAAAGAAATGGAAGAGAAATCAGAGTCGAAGAATCGGAGTTGGAGTCAGAAAGAACTTTCGTATAGAAGCTTTATCAGTTTCCAGTTCAAGGCATTACAAGTATGTTTACATATACCATTGACTAGAATCAGTCACCATATTAGCCTATAGTCAACTAAACCTGCTAATTTTCCAGGACTTGAGGTTTTGTTCTAAGTCCATCAAACAAGAAATACTAAAAGTTCGAAATAATTATACAGAAGAGTTTAGTCAAATAGGTGAGACAGTTCAGACACATGCTTTTTATGATAACTCAGTATGATATATTTGTGACTTTATAAGTTTGGTGGTGATTATCAACAAATCCTCAGGGAAGATATTGCGTGAACTTGGAGAAGCTGCCGAAAACTATCACGCTGTACTAACTGAAAACCAAAAGCTCTTCAATGAACTTCAGGAGCTAAAAGGTAATGTGGAGCATGCATAACATATTGATGTTTCTTTACTATTAAGATTTATCTTCTATGGAACCTACAAGTTCTCTAGTTATGGCTTGCAGGAAACATAAGAGTGTATTGTCGGGTGAGGCCTTTCTTGCGTGGGCAAGGCTCATCAAACACTGTGGTAGAACACATTGGTGAGCATGGGGAGTTGGTAGTTCTCAATCCCACAAAACCTGGGAAAGATGGTCTCCGCAAATTTAGGTTTAATAAGGTTTACAGTCCAGCCTCTAGTCAAGGTGTTTCTTTTGTTACCCTTTCAACTTCTACTCCGAGGAGTATTTCTTCCATTCCATTTATACTTTCTACTAGATTGCTGTGTTTTTAATCAAGAGACCTGCTAAGAATTATCAAAACTTCCTTATACATATCTCAATTTTCTATTGTTATCTTTTCAATTCTTGCAGCTGAGGTATTTTCAGATATAAAACCTCTTATTCGATCGGTTCTCGATGGATACAATGTTTGTATCTTTGCATATGGTCAAACAGGATCAGGGAAAACTTACACAATGGTATTTATTCACTGTTATATTTCGATAAAGGTGCCACAGACTAAAATGATGCCATTGCATTCATACCATCATTCTTGTTTTGTTCAGACTGGTCCAGATGGAGCAAGTGAAGAAGAGTGGGGAGTAAACTATCGTGCTCTCAATGACCTCTTCAAAATCTCTCAGTCCCGAAAAAGCAACATAACGTATGAAGTTGGTGTGCAAATGGTAGAGATTTACAATGAACAAGTGCGCGATTTACTCTCTGACGACACTTCTCAAAAGAAATATCCTTTTTCCTGCTCTACTTTTTTTTTCTATTGCAATTTCAAATTTTGTTCACTTTATCTGTTATCCCAGTTTCTGTTTGTGTTTCCATTCTTTTGTTTTCCCTTGACTTTCATACATTAGGGATTCTTTCTACAACTCAACAAAACGGTCTTGCTGTACCTGATGCAAGCATGTATCCTGTGACATCGACCTCAGATGTTCTTGAATTAATGAGCATTGGGCTACAAAACAGAGCCGTTAGCACTACTGCCTTGAACGAACGAAGTAGCCGCTCTCACAGGTTCTTCTATAGATCTCCGAAACAAACATGTGTTTTGTCTTTTATCATTCTCTGAATAATTTGATCTCCTAGGCTTATTTATGTGAAAAGAGACATAAATAACTTGGATAGATGATTGATTCCTTATGTAGTATTGTTACTGTTCATGTTCGTGGCAAAGACTTGAAGACTGGTTCTCCGCTGTATGGAAATCTACATTTGGTAGATCTGGCGGGTAGTGAGAGAGTTGATCGCTCTGAAGTTACAGGGGACAGACTGAAAGAAGCACAACATATTAACAAGTCACTCTCAGCTCTAGGAGATGTGATATTCTCTCTTGCTTCAAAGAGTTCTCATGTACCTTACAGGAACAGCAAACTAACTCAGCTTCTTCAAAGCTCTTTAGGTTAACTCAAAATTTGCTGCTCTGTTTTTACATCATGAACTAGACTAGCTAACTTATAATTATGTCACAGGTGGGCGAGCAAAGACACTCATGTTTGTGCAACTCAATCCTGATGTTACTTCATATTCAGAGTCAATGAGTACTTTGAAATTTGCAGAGCGTGTCTCTGGAGTTGAGTTAGGGGCTGCAAAGAGCAGCAAAGATGGTAGAGATGTTAGAGACTTAATGGAGCAGGTAAAAAACTAAACACATTCTCACAATATCTCATGAATCTTCCTTCTCTTATATAGATTCCAATAAGATGCACCATAAGCTCGAGATTTTCACTAAATCTTTTAGAACCGTTGCAGTTAGGGTCCCTTAAGGACACAATAGCGAGAAAAGACGATGAGATAGAGCGGCTTCATTTGCTTAAGGACATAAATTACCCACAAAGACTGCAGAGAAAAAGCTTTGGACAATCCGACGACTTTAACTCAGAGGCTGGAGATTCACAGTTGTCGATAGAAGAAGACTCAAGATTCCAACAAGATTATCTCAGACAATCACGAAACTCTGTCACGGACAGTGAGACAGTAGCTTCCTCCATTGATGCAGAGTACGATGAGAGGCTCAACGATGAAACAGAAGGATCCATTGATGTTGCTTGTGCAGCAGAAGGGAGAAAACCATTGAATAAGTAACGTTTTTCCCCTCTCTTGCTTCAAAGTGAAACTAATTTCCCAGTTATTTTATGTGAAACAATTTTATTGGTGAATCCTGAAAATTGCAGAACTAAGCCGGTGACTCCAAGGAGTAGTACGACAACATCACGACCACTTGATAAACTTAGGCAAGTAGCAACGAGGACGACGAACATTGCAAAGGCCACGTCAGGCTTGTCGTCACCAAGTAAGAAACCAAACTCATAAGGTTTAGATTATAAATTGATGAGATTGTTTATACTTGCGTATTAGTTCTCATGATGATGTATACTTGCTTGTGTCTCAAGGCATGAAGAAAACTGGAAGTGCTTCTAATTTGCTCAAGTCATCGAAACGATGGTCGTAATAAGACTTTCTTTTTTCCTTAGCCGGCTTAATATTTTTTTATCAGATGTCCCCGGTTCTTATTTTTTTTTATAATAATTTACTTAATTTTTGTAATTTTATTTTTGTTTGGTTTAAACTGTATTTTTTTGTAAATATACGAATCGTATTACTCTCAACTCTCAAGAGGTAATTTTTTCTTACAATGATGTTTCATCATAATCTTATATGATTGATTATATGGTGATATTAACTTAACATCACAGAAAAAGGTGTAATATACTGTTATATTAACGTAAAATTAATTAATATATCAGGGTAAGAGTAAGGTTACTGAAATAGGATTGAAGATTATAAAATGAGCCTCATGAGACTTGGAAAGCTAACATAACAAGCAACAGTTAGCTCCATCCATAGTAATTTATTCCACTTAGAAAATATTGGTGGGTAGTCCCCACTCAGTGTTATTTGCATACTTGAATTTAGCCCAGTTTTTGTTCTGTGTCACCGAATGATGTGATCGCCAAATCTATATTTGGAATATTTTGGGGCCCCAATATTTTTCATTTGTAATTATAACCCCCCCTCCCCCAATTCTGTCCTCTTCAGCATCTAATAAAATACATGATCATCGTGAACAGTACATGCTGTTTCATGTATGTTAAGATAGCAACAGAAGCATTGACTAGTAGAAGAAAAAAAAAAATTAAGATTGAGGTTCTATTTGAGCGTCATGAGCAACTAAAGATGTTAACCATTTTTGTATATAATCAATCACTGGGGGATAATAAAATTAAAATAAACATAACAAAACATCACTAGTATATTTTAAGATGATAATGACTATAATAGCTAGTGGATATAGACAATCTCTGACATTATGCTTTCGTGCCCATAGCACAAAGTCACAAACAATTATCGGTGGAGGAAAAAAACAAATAGATCATTGGTCTTAAAGCAAACAAAGAAGAAAGTTTTATTAAATTTTTAATTTAGTTATTTTGGTTCGATTCGGCTGGAATTGTGTCCATTATCCGGATTCAACACTCCTTGTTAAGAATGTTTCTCTTGAGTGCGTAATAGTCTAATTGGAATTATGCATATATTTCCTACATGGACATATATTCACGTATCTATGCATGTATCAATGTTCCAATATTTTTATGTGACGATGTCATCGTAAACCCTCTCTACACCAAACTGATCTCGATAGAAACAGAATTGCGTGATACTGCATTAACAAGATATAATTTAAATCTCGACTACGTTAATAACTTAATATCTGATATTCGAAATGAATTACCACGTTGTAAAGCTGTGCGCCTGTGCCTATTCTCTTAAAGTACCCGAACAAAATAAATATTTATTTTCAGATAAACTATGATGTTAAACAAAGAGAAATTGTAAAAGGACATTAAAGTGGCCATTTTACAATATAAAAATAAAACATAAATCTGATTATATTCTCTGCCCATATATATCTCTGTAGCTTCAAACAAATACTTATGTCGTATATATTCAGATACGACCTGCCATATGGAATGATAAATGTCCAAAATGTCATATAATTTTAAATAAAATCAAAATAAAGAAACATAGAGGATAACAGAGACACAAGTGTGCAGTATTATCATATTCTACATTTCTTTATATATATATATATATATATATATATATACGATATATAGGAATGGTTCATCTCTATTAATCATGAAGATTGTGAATAGGCAACATCAGATCCTGCGAACCGTCTCTCAAAATATATATATATGAAGAGATAAATAATAGAGAGATTTACTACAACAGTCGCTTAGGGGAGAAATTAGAAAAAAAACTCTTTGCTACAGTTAGTTGTTTCAGTCACGCGCTACAGTGACGAATTTAAGACAATTTTATCCTTATTCGATGAAAACAAAATTATGATACACGAAAAAATTATTTGATACATGAAAACATAAAAAAAAAATTTCGGGACAAAACACATGGTGTATTATATATGAAAATAGAAAATTTTATTTCATAAAAAAACATAAAAATAAAATTAAATTCTAAATTATAAATAAAAAACTCAAACAAATTAATGTACAGTCGATTGTCCATAAAATATA
The DNA here is from genome assembly GCA_014578085.1 of Cardamine resedifolia. Lineage (NCBI taxonomy): Eukaryota > Viridiplantae > Streptophyta > Magnoliopsida > Brassicales > Brassicaceae > Cardamine > Cardamine resedifolia. The sequence goes on from VBRH01000096.1 coordinate 54,578, forward strand.
TATAAATAAGAAAACTAAATCTTAAATTGTAAATAGGGAACTCAAACCGATTAATGTTCAATGTTTCGTCTATAAAAAATATTAAACAAAAAATATATATACCATAAATTGTAAATAAGGAACTCAAACCAATTAATGTATAATATTTTTCTATAAAATAAATTAAAAATAAACTAAAACCTAAATTGTATATAAGTAATCCAAACCAATTAATTTATATCCGGTCGTCCATAAAGACATTTAAAAAAAAAACTAAAAATTAATCGGTTTATATCCTTGAGTCCGCACCACTCATTCGAAGAAGGAAAAAAAATCAGCCCAACAAATGATTTTATGGAATCTATACCCTAAGCACAAATTAGGAAACCTAAATAAATGATTTTACGGTATTTATTTCGTAACAAGGTTACAAATGAATGATGTTATACCATACACCAATGGATAACCCAAACATATGACTTTATAGTTTGGAAAGAGGAAAAATAAAACAATGTGACAAAAAATATGTATTGTGTATATGAAAATCGAGGTCTTTGAATAAAGGCAAAAAAATTGATGTTATTAGGATTGAATAAATTACTGAAAACTATACCCTAATTTTAGACTTCTGAACTCAAACCACTTCTTCGAATGAGGGAAAAGAAACAAACAAGAAAAAACAACCGAATAGAAGATGTGTTGTGTATGTGAAAATCAAAATATTTGAGTATGAGTGGAAAAATTGATGTCATTAGGTTTGAATCAATTATCAAAATATATACTCTAATAAAAGTAAACTCTAAATTATAAACAGTAAACCTAAATATAATATTTTAGCTATCTAAACATAATTGTCTTGTGGACAAAACATATCCCTTATATTTGTCTACAAAAATTCGTTGACAAAAATAAAAGAAAATGAAAAAAAAATTTGAACTGATTAGAAGGGCAAAATAGTCATTTACGGAACCAGAAGGAAGTCAATCGTGGTTTTTTTCGAGAGTTGATGGTCCAATGGCTTTTTTCGAATACCATTATCAAAATAATGGTTTTTTTGAAATTAACTTACTTATATATTACTCCTTCAATATATTACTTTAAGCCATAGATTTTATTTGAAAAAAACAGAGTAGGTAGAGAGAGATATTCTCTCTCCCTCTCTCTACAAACCCAAAAAAACTCTACCCGCTTCTTTCTTCTTACCGCTGCTTCATTCTCCGGCGTTGTGAGAGGGTCTCGCCTCCACACTTTAACACCTTTGGTGCTTCATCCGTGGATATTCCCGTTTCTAGTGAATGATGTTGCATGGCGGCTTCGAGGGTTCTGTTGGCGAGTGTGAGGTGGTGGCTTTTCCAGCCCCGGATCTTCAAGGACAAGATCTGGGCCGGTTCTTCTTCTAGGTCCTCTCGCGGTGGCTCCTGTGGTGTTTCTCGGTTTGTTGGAGTTGTGAGGTGGTGGTTGCGGATCTGAGTCTCGGTGTTGGTTAGATGGTGAGTGGTTCCGTGGTTGAAGCTTGTTGGATGTCTCCTCCAATCGCCGGATCCGCTTGGGGACGGCGGATTTGAGATCTGGTCGCGTTTTCCCGGCTAAATTAATGGTTGGAGTGTACTTTTTCATGCCTAAAATCTACCGTATTTAACAAGGAATGGTTTGTGTCCACTTCAAGTCTTATTAAACATCATCAATTGGCAATTGAAAAAAAAAATAGATTGAAGGATTTCAAAATAAAGAGCTGGTAATTAGAATGTAGAAAGAAAGTGATAAAAGTTTACATAACTTTGATAAGTATATATCTCACAATTCACATATACATAACTTTTTTTCTTTTCTTTTTTTTGGCACCCACATATACATAACTTGAATAATTCATTAGAGTTTAAACTGAAATACCAGAACATGGTTTTTAAAAAAAAATAAAAAAAAATTGAACGAGAAACATGGTTTGCCTCAAACACTTGCAATGTCTCAATGGAACATCATCTTCCACTAGGATCAAGTTGAATCATTGATAGTTTGGGAATTAGACCTCATGGTAGATTGGTTGGGCCTATCTGGAATGCAGAATCCAGGTGGTTTAGGAACAGGTAAAATGAGGGACTTGCTACTGAGCATAGACATGATTTTCGATAAGTCGGGACGATCTGTTGGATCATTTTGAACACATAGGAGTGCAATGTGGATGCATCTTTTCACTTCTTCACTCTCATTGTTCTCTGCAATTGTTGGGTCCACGAGTTCTAATGGTGACTCGTTTATCCATAACCGCCAAGCCTGTAACACAATGTAATGATCAATCAAAAAACTTACAGTTAGAACCACATTTAGGCAAGATCATACTCTTTAAGAGATTTTATTCCTCACGTATGTGACCAAATTCTGAACTGGAGACACGAAGCTGCTGGCCCTCTTGCCGCAGATAATCTCAAGAACTAAGACCCCAAAGCTATACACATCAGATTGCATTGAGAACTGGCCTTCATTCATATACTCTGGGGGCATGTAACCCCTGCAAGATTAATTTTACATCGGTGAATAAAAAGATTCTTGAAAAACCTTCAGTTCATAAGCCATCAAGGGTAATTTATAAGAGTATTTTTTACAGAGTTCCAGCTGGCCTGTTTGTGTTAGCTACACTTTGGTCTATCCCAAAGATCCTTGCCGTCCCAAAATCAGAAATCTTCGGGTTCATATCAGCTTCCAAGAGTATGTTATCTGCTTTGAGGTCACGATGTATGATTTTAAGCCGTGAACCTTGATGAAGATATTGAATTCCTCTAGCAATTCCTTCAATGATCATGTACCGCTTTGTCCAGTCTAACTGTCTTTGCTTTATTGGGTCTGTACATCTCATATATAACACATTAGACTATGATTTATAAGAACTAAGGTTTTAGAGAATGTAAGCTTACCAGAAAGGAAACAATCGAGACTTTTGTTGGGCACAAACTCGTAGACGAGTATCTTTTCTTCTCCTTTGACAGAAAAACCGAGAAGTCTAACCAGATTTATATGCTGAAGTTTCGCGATAACAACAACCTCGTTCTTGAACTCTGTTTCACCTTGTTGTGATGTTCTTGACAACCTCTTCACTGCAATTTCTTTTCCATCAAGCAACGTACCCTACAAATAACATCAATGAGACAATATGGCTCTGCTGGCTCTGTAATTCCATTTTTTTCAAGGCAAGTCATTAACCAAGTAGCTAAAGAAATTATACCTTGAAAACTTCTCCAAATCCACCTCGACCGATTTTGTTGCCGTCTGAAAAATTATTTGTTGCAGCTTTGATCGTCTTAAATTTGAATTGAAGGGAGCGTACAGTTGTAATACCAGCTACAGTTATAATAAATGTTCTTAATTGTTCCAAAGACTAAATATCTACTAAGGCCAAACAAAAGAAAATGAACAATACTCACTTTGATTAAGTTCAACTACTTGATATGATTTTGCCCTCCGATTCCGAGCAAACCACCAAACAAGAATTCCAAAGATGAGGATGACGATGACTACAACACCCACAAAAATTGCTACAATAGTTCTCATTGAGATATTCCCGCTACCTGCAGAGTTAAAAACAAATAACCATATAAACTTTGAATCGTTGGACAGGTTCTTGTGACAGTACTCAAAAGTCATAACTTTGCAAGGACTTACTATTTTCTTTCGTCTTGGCCCGGTCACCTGCAGAAGGTGGTTGTGACGCAACCGCAGGACGTAGCAGCGGAGGAGCAGAGGGAGGAGGAGCCAATGTAATGTTACCAAAAGCCTTAGAGAATGTATAAGACTGCCACCGGATAAAGCAAATTGGCCGCATAACATAGCCTCCTGTATTATTCCCACAACATAACTGGTACTCACCTACGCCTTTTCGCAGACAGTTGTCACAATCACCAGGAGAAATATCTGGCGTGCACTGCATCAATGCGTATATATTCTGGAATTTTGTCAAGGCTGCAACATTAGCTGTGTAATGGTTATTACTGGACGTTGGTGTGCTTCTTGCTGCGGAGGCTGCAGCAATCATACTAACTGTTAAGTCTTCCCATATTGTCTTGAAATCTGTTAGATTTGAGGTGATGGTTGCAGTGTCCCAGACCAAATACCGAGGCGTAATTTCCCAAAAAGCTGAAGATCCTGAGAAATCAATGTTGGAGTAGCGGACAAGGCAAAGCGTTGGATCAAGTGCCCAATAATACGCGTCTGTCTGGTTTGGACAATCTTGTTTCAACCAGTCAGATGCAGACTTGATACAAATAGAACAGTCATTTGCATTTGCTCCTGGGATGCACATCCCTACTGCGTATATCCGGTTCGGTTCTTCTCCAATCGAACCGTTGTAGAAACCATCTCGAGCCGCAGCATTGGAAGGAAGAGAAGAGAGGATGCGTTGGCGATTTCCATCGTATGTATCGTTTGGTGTGAAATATTTACGGCTCTGTTTGCAGGTTTGTGCTGAAACAGAGGCAACACCGAAGCTTATGAGGAAAAAACAGAGGATTGATAAGAAACTCCTCTGCTTCATTTTGTCTTAAAGATTTAGTGTTTAAACATCTGTTTGTTTCTTACCAATTTAAGCAGCAACTGAAATTTCTACGTAACTTTCTAAATGTCTATTATCAAAAAAGAAAAAGAAAAAAAAGAAAAATTTCTAAATATCACAAAAAGGAGAGATGGAAATCGAAAGTCAAGAGTCAGTTTTATCTGTTCATACAGTATTATTATGTTTAATTCCCTTTCAAATAATCATGAAGATATTGTCTTATCGATAAATGACATAAGGCTACAAACTAAATCGCGTAACAAAACCCTTGAGAAAGCCCCTTAAAAACCAACAGTTCCTGATGAGTCCTGTGTCGTTGTCTTATTGTTTTTTTTTTTGGTTTAATTTTGATTGTCTTATTGTTTACGCGTCTATTCGGGATCTTACTTACCAAAAATAAATCGAAGTTTCTCTGCAAATTTCTAAATGTTGAATTCCTCAAACTGATAACAGTGGTCCTTAAACCCCACATGCAGACGTATACGGCGTAATACGGGCCCGCGACAAAAGTCAACGAGTTGGCTGGTGTAAAACGTTGAATTTCATCATTATTCTCTTTTTTTTTTTTTAAGCGGCGGACCCAGAAACTCCTATCACTAAACCGAACGAAGCAGAGGCAGAGGGATCAAATGAGCATTGGGCCGCTAATGGACAAGTGTCATTGGTTTTGCATATAAACCGGTTTTGGTAATATATCGGGAAAACTCGGACTAGGGTGGAAAGTTGAAACTATTAGTATCATTTTTGGATCCGATAACTTGCACGTTTCCAGAGTTTTGTTAATAATACACATCAATACAAATATCACTAATTAAAGAATATAGAAATATCACTAACTAATGAACTTCAGTTACTAATTTGGCTCTTACTTTTTTTTTTTTTT
>VBRH01000096.1:65828-79723 GCA_014578085.1 Cardamine resedifolia
ATAATTTATATAAGTTGAATAGTTTTAAAAATTAAAATAGTCCAAAAATCATCTAGTTTCTATCAATTTGTAAAACTTTTAAAACGACTAAATCTAGTATCCTTTTGAACGTTACTCATCAAACTCTAAATGTTTTAGGTTTTCAATTGAATACCTGGAGCGGAGAGTAGCTATTGAACACACACACACACATATATATATATATATACCTATGTAGCCATTGAAATATTGATCATATCATAGCATAGCATACTACTCAAATAAAACTCCAATATTGAATTACCAAACGGTATTATTACATCAAAATGGTTTTTTTTTTGTTACGTCAAATTGTACTACATTAAACATTTGGTAATTCAATATTGGAGTTTTATTGGATTCGTATCAATATTAAAGCATAGCATGACATTTTCGAAACATTTGGTATGGATACGAATCCAAAAAAGTTGTACATTAAGCATTTGGTAAGGGGATTTCACTATAATTTTAACTCGGAAAGCTATCACAATTTGTGCATAACATATATACTCCTTAAAAACATTTTGATCATTCGTAAAATTTCCATTAGCATTTAATCCTTGTGTATCATAGGTGGGTACTTAAATATATCTATCCATTTACATTTACATGAAAACCAAAAAAAAAAGAACGAATTAGATGATGGACTATTTTTCATAAGATATAATACTTGAAACTTATTAATGATACAATATAGCTTCTGTATTTTATATTTTGAAGAAAGAAAAATTAGTTTATTGATGATCTGGACCAGCTTATATGAGAACATAGTTGGTTGACAAAAAAAAGCAAGTTATAATACGAGAACACAGTTCCACCAAACGAGGAAGTTGATGTTGTTATTTGACTTTATTAGATATCAATATAATCTCAAATACGACTCTCATAAGTTCTATTCGAGTCATTTTGGTATGTACGAAAATTAATCGCTAGTTCCTTCCTTGTATTCTTCTTTTTCATAGTTGTATTTACGAAGTTTATAATCCAAACAACCAAACAAATCCTGATCGTATATAAATGGTTTTCCATTTTCTCACTCTTTTTGCATTTTAAGAATGTGAGTCATTATATTACCAATTCCTTCCATTCAAATTTGTAAGTATTTTTTGGCTAAAAGCACAACTATTAAAAAAATTATTTTTTAACCAACAATCATTACTTTTAACCAAACTTTTCATTAAATCACCATTAAACATTTTTTTAAAAAAATAAAAAATTGCGTAGATATTCTATAATACTTTGACCCAAAATATGTTTTTTTCATTATAATAGATTAAAATTTTTTTAGTAAAATAAAAAACTGCATAGATATTTTAAAAATCCTTATAAAATGAAACAAATTTTTTTCTAAAAACTCTTACAAATTGGAATGGATGGAGTAGCAATATTTATCATTTTCTTATATTTTTGGAAAGTTAGTTATATATTATGCACGTGTTGAGAATATAATTAGTAAAATTGAACTGTCATTTGTTTACAATTTTCTTTTAACAATTTATGATTATCATGCAAACACTCTTTTCTTTTTTTTACCATTTTTTACGATATTCCATCATTTCATTACTACCAATTTACTATTGTTTAGTTTTTACTTAATTGTTCTTCGTACATAAGCAACTAGTACTTATTAATATTCCCAAAAGAGATATCAAACTTTGTTTTCTGTAAAAATTCCAACAATTAGTTGGTTTGATAACGATTATGATCCCAATACAAAGGATTACCTTACGTCATATTATTAGAAGTGTGATTATTATCTTATGAATAACAAAATCAATAAAGTTTTTTGGGGAAATAAGGTCACTTTGTATTTTCTAAAATTTGTTCTCAAAAGGCATGAATTTTTTCAACCACCCTCTTCAAAGACTTAGGGTTGTGAGATTAAAAACAATAGCTTGAAATTAAAAATCTACACGAAAATTGAAACACTAATCTTTGAGTGCCCTCCGGTTAAGCAAGTGTGGACATTCTCGAGTATTCTCTCAGCTCCGGATACCTAGCGCTTGTAATCTCTATATTGTAAGTTTGTTACCCATATTACTTATACGAGGGAGGGAAAGACTATGAAGCATGTGAGGAGGTTCTGCAAGCTTTTTATTGGATTATATGGTATATTTGGAAGGCGAGGAATCAAAGATCTTTAAGTATATTAGTGAGAATCCTCAATATACATTTGAGTTTGTCATCCAAGAAGAACAAGCGTGGAGAAAAGCAAACACGAGAAAAGAGTCACCTGAAGAGATGCATGGGGAGACAAGGGTAGAAAGATTAACTCAAGATATCCCAATATGATATACGGACAGGTCGTGGCACTGATCGGATGCAAGGAGCAGACAAGGATAGATAGTAGTGCTTGGAGATAGGACATTATCTATTGGATTGAAGGGATCGCGACGTTACCTCTTCCGTCTACATGCAGGCTGGATTGGTCATGCAAAGTTTAACATCTATTTCAATGATAAGGCTATTTTTACCACATATTGCTCAGATCTCATCACTATAACTTTTGAAAGATTGGTCATCATTTGCATTGGAGTTGAAAGATTTCTTGAATTACAAGGATTTATTTATGTCTTTTAAGATTAAAGTTATTACACGTAACGAGAATGTCCACGTTGATCACCTTATAAAATATAAAATGTGTAAGAACACATGGTTTATGTTTTTCCTATATACGCTAATCGACTTACTTTTCCTAGAGAAAAATCATTTACCGATAACTATATGGGATGTTCACGACAGAAAAAAAAAACATGAATTTTTGCAGGCCAGCGTTTGAGTTCAGAAGCTCGCAAAAAGAGACGACAGCTTGCTTTCAATCCCTAATTTTATGGATTATTAATTGATTAGTTCATTAATATATTAGGTTATGTTTGGCCGAAAAAACAAATTTTAGGTTATGGTTAAATTTTATATATTTATTTAGTAAAGTGTGAGTATTGTTAAAAACAATTGACATCATACTTTGTATAGATATGATGTTCTAATCATCTTGTATGTCACTATCCCAGAGTTCGGTTAAACCATTTTTATTATATATGACATGCTCTAACAAATAACATTAGATTAAAAAAGCATCTAAAAGAGAGAGCCCAAAATAGCATTTTCTCAATTAACAAAACAGTTATTTTGCAATAATAATATATCAGACTGATCGTAGAAATGTAAAAAGTGAAATTATTTGAATCAAATATTATTTTTTTGAATAATTAATTTTAAAACTTATGAAAATTTGAATGCATTTTAGATAGAAAAGGACTAAAAAGGGTTAAAACTGTTAATGCTAGCTTGTGCGTTGTTAAAGTTAAATTCGTGCTGAAGACAAGAAAAAATTAAAGGCAAAGACAGACAATATATTGGTAAAGGCCAGAGGGATGCAAGCTTGTAAAGCATAAAAGAATTGTGATGTTAATTAACTTTAACCTAATTTTTTACTGCCCACAAAGAAAATCTAAAGATGTCACACATATCTTTAAAAATAAGTTAAACAAATAAATGAACCTATCACCTTAGAAGAAAAAAGTCTACGACAAGTTTAATATGTATATAATTTGTATGAGCACAACTTGGATTAATAATTAAATAAAGAAAGAAGTTGGTAGATTAAGCTGATTAATTAGATAATTCAAAATTAAGTCCCCATGTGGACGGCACCTAATTGCCTCGAATCTTATCGTGCTTCTGCTTTCCTCACGAATTTAATTTATGGTCCCCTCCCAGCCAAATGTAAATAAATGTACGATTTTATATACTGATTAACAAACGTTGAAGTAAATAATATATTGGTGATTTTAAATATTAATCCCCAATAATACTACTCCATTAGCTTTTAAACTGAAAAGCAACCATTTTGACAAAAAAGAGAGGCCTAAACCCATGTAAATTCGTCAATCAATTATTATTAAATTTTTTTGGGAAAATCGCTTTTAAACTTATAAGAATTTTGAAAGTCTTTTTATCTTCTTTTTTGGGTAAAAAAATAGTCTTTTTATCTAGGCATTCTTATTTGTAGTCTTCTATATCAAATATAATTTTATCTAAAACTGGAAAACCAACGTAAATATTTATTTGCAAATTACAAACCGTGCCCAACCAAAAACTTTTTTTTTCATTTAAAAAAAGAAAAGAAAAATTGACAGTCCTTGCAAACTGGAGGTAGATGACTAGATGTTATCAGCCCAAAGCAATTTTAAACAGTATCGTCAAAGTGCATTAGACTTAGTCTAAAGTTGAATTAAAGCCTAATCAGTTGGGAAAAGGCCCTAATCAAAAACTGGATTGTAATACACATCGACTATTCATAAAAAGTCGTGATAATAGAAGATTAAATGTCAAAGTGGTGGGAGCATGTGAGTTAAATAATGATTAAGAGACAGTGAGTGGAGCATTAAGACGGCATTGTTGAGACTTAGAAGTCGAGACAAAATTGAGCTAAGTGACAAAGCTAAAGCTATAAAAAAACCTCACATGATATGACATATATCAACGGTTCTTCAATCCATGAGGAATCTCCTCTGATTTTCTGTATAATAATTAATATATTTTTATTAAAAATATCAATTAATTAACTAATGCAATTATTTTTTTTATTAAAAAGTGGGAAAGCAGAGTAAAAACTAACTTGAGATGAACTTTTATTAAGACAACAAATAAATAATTAATTATGGTGCAATATTTATTGTTTTTTAATTAGTGAAAAACCTAGAAAATTAATATTTATGATTAAGAGGGAGTAGTTAATTATGTCTTCTTACTCTCAATATATACTATTACTTACAATCATTAACATACTCACAACCTCTTGGGTGACATATCTTATGAACTTTAGTTTTAATGCTGTTGTATATATATATATGTGCAAAACAAAATTTAATAACTTTTAAATATATAAAATGTTAGGGTGTAAATTTATTGTTGTATTATATAAATATAAAATGTTAATGTTTTAAATCATAATCAGCAGAAGGTTCAAGATGTTTCCCTAAAAACGGTGTCGTATATTATCTTTGGTTGTTTTCAGCTGTGTTAGATACTACTAGGCCCAGTAACGGCCCATAAATGTTTATTTTAAGAGAATTAAGTAAACTAATTAGTTAATTAAAAAAAGGATTTAAGTGCTTCATAACGGCTAGAAAGTAGAAAGCAGGTTGTGTTCATTCTTCTCCACGTTTCCGAAACATTCAGAAATTGAAATCCATCTTCATTCTTCTCCATGTTTCCCAATTTCGTCCACGAGAGGCACTCGAACATGATCGAAATGTATGGATTCATGTATGTTATTGTACATTCAGGCCCAGCCCAGAGGATATACAGGCTAAACAACCACTTAAGCTACCAAAATTATATTTTTATGATAATTGATATATTTTAAAGGCTACAAATTTGGTTTTTAACTAAATAATTGTTGTTTTAAAATTTTTTAATACAATTTTAAAACTAATATTGTTTAAATTTTTTAATAATAAATATAGAAAAAGGTCACAATTTTTTTTTTTTATTCGGGCAGCATTTTTGTTGGACTGGCTCTGTATACATTAGATTTTTGGAGTTAATGGCGATCTTGAGAAGCCCTGACTGGAGTTAATTGTGTCTGTTAACATGTATTTTCTTCATTTTCTTGTGTTTCATTCATTTCTATTCTCAATTAAGCATGGGTTTAAAGCCTTTTTAGCATGAGTCTAAACTAACATGTATTTGATTTGTGTATATCTTTTTAGGGTCTAAATTAAGCAAGCTGATATTTTTTGAGAGGGTGATTGTGATTTGTGATTCTAGTTTCTCAGTTTATGTTTGATCCAGAGGATCGCAGCATTTTAGTTCTTATTCTGGTGTCACTACTCTTGCTGCTCTTATTTTGGAATGTTACGTAGTTTCATTCAGCTACTATCTTTCTTTAGAATCTTGAGAGAACTCTCGCATAAACTATATATATATATATACTGAGTGATTATGAGCAAGATTCGCTGTTGTCATGTACCAGTTGTCTACTTTGTTTGTTGTTGTTTTCTTAGAAGCAACCAAGAGGATTACAACCATTGAAACTAAAATGTGTGATTGGATCATTAGGAATATATGGAGAAATGGCTGTAGCAGGAAGACTCATATATGAAGAGCCATGATCACTTGGATTGACTCATCTGGTGGATTTGATCCTTCTCTTGATGCCATTCTCGCTGGACTTGGCTATGCAACACCACCAATCATGGCTCTTCTCTTCATACTTGATGTAAGATTATATAACCTCTTTATCATCTTTTGATTCCTCTATTAACGTTGTTAGAATTGATGATTTTAATCAGAGATGTGGAAGATGAAGTAGCTCAGAAAGCTTTTTCTTTGGAATGTCGCCATGGCAGGTGAAATTTTTAGTTTATCTTGGTTTTGCATATTCATGAAAACAAACCGAAATAGTTGTCGGATTAAATACAAAAGCCAAGAGTGAATTGCCTAGTAGTAAAAATAAACAAAACATGACATCCAATCTTTTGATCGTTAGTAATGAGCGTGTTCGATTTCGTTTTCACTGTTACATAAATCACTCGGTTCTAATTGACTTGACAATTAAATTTTTTACTTCTCCACTCAACTCTATACCCTTTTAAATCTTTACTCTAAATACCACCGCAAAAAAAAGCTACCGCAAAACCGATGAACTTTCCGACAGAATCTTACTATATATTACCACTCTAGTTAGGGCCATTGCTCGGTCTGTATACAATATCGGTAATCAAAGCCAGATCAGAGCTTGAAGGATCCCTAATTAAGATTTAGGGTTTAGTCACATTACATTGTGAAATCGTTTCTCGTCCAGATAAAAATCTAGCCTGGGAAAGAACAAATAGAGCTTAAGGATCCATTGTTTGTAAATTTTGTGGAAAAGCTTTCAAGTCTTGGCGACAAAGCAAAACTGAAAACAAGAATGAGTAAGGATGAACAAACTTATAAGAATATTATTGCAAACCGTAACTATGAATTTAGAGATTTTTGCATTAATGGAGGATGATAGATGCAATATACTACTATTCATCTAGAAATCCAGATTTAGAGGCAAAAGACTCTAACTCTTTAGATTTTTCATCAGTGAAACCAAGAGTTGCTAGAATCTTGTGACCTGGAGATTCAACTTCAGACCAGATTCCCAATAGTATATGTGCTGGCATTACTTCCCCAATACCACCTGTAACAATAAGCAGTGAAACAATGTTGCTTAAGATTCCGTCTTAAAATCGAACTATGCATATACTGAAACAGTTTATAACCAAAGCTATTTCTCTTCCACATGATTGATAAGCCAACGACGTGAAAACTTCCGAGTACGCTAAGAAATTAACAGACACTCTCGATCGATATAAACTGTTCTTCCAAGTAATCTTGATCTCATGACGACATTTATCACCATATTTTGCAGAAGATGAGATTCACAAAGTTATAGAGACAAGTTGAGTTATAACGGAGACAGACCTGCTTTTCGATTCTGATCCACAGCAGAGTCAAGTGCTCTTTGAGCATCTTCGGTTAAAGGAGGATGTTCCGGGCTAAAGAAATACAAATCTGCCTTTCCTAGTAACTTGATTGTTTCTTCACGAACTTTATAAAGCATTATCTTATTCGACCGCAAAAACTTTGAAGTAAAACTAGTTCCTGCTCATCAAAACTAACACTATCTTATTCCAAAATATCACTACCAAGATCCTAATGAAGCTTTTGTATCTTTAGTATTAGTTTGATTGCAACAAAGTACCTTCAATTAAAATGCCCATGAGAAGTGATTCAGTTCCAGTATTTGGATACTTGAGCTTCCTAGCTTCAAGCTCTCCCATAGCAAATGATTTGATTGCTCTCCATGACCATCTACATTTACATTTTCCCTCAATTTTCTTAAAAACCCTAAATTAACTCAGGAACTTCAAATCTATAGTAATCAACTCAATTCCCAGTAAATTAGGTTTAAGAAACACACTTACTTGGGCTTTTTCGCATCAGAAACCACTAAATCTGGATTCCTGCAATAAATTCGAGCACACAATTGATCAAAATCAACCAAAAATGATGGTGACGAAAACTAAAATCGATCAAAATCAACCAAAAATGGCAAAATCAGATTAAAATTTGACCAAAATCTGAGAAACCTACGCGGTAGGTAAGCTGGAGATGACGGATTTACGGATCCGTTGACGCGAGCTCCGATTAGTTTGTACGGCGGAGACGGGAGAATTGAGAGATAGGGATGAATCAACAACGCCCAACCATGGAGTCTTCAGGGATTTTAGAGAGTTTCTTGTAGGGATGAAGTATAATGATTGAGATAGTTTCTGCTTAGAGAACGAATCGATTTGTGAGATTATTGGATTCGCTAAAGCAAAGTTGCAAGAAGAGTGAGCCGCCATTTTTGCCCCAACTGCTTTCGCGAGAGTGTCTTTGGTGGATAACGGGAAAAATGAAAGAACATCAATCAAATTGGGAAAGATGAAGATTATCGAAACGATGTCGTTTCATTTCCATTGTTTGAAAGAGTTTCTTATATGGGCTTCAAGTTGGAATAAACCCAATACGGCCCAATTTAGAGGAGCACGAGGGAATGAACAAAAAAATAAAAATTAAGGGTATACTAAAATTTCCCTCATCTACACATTTTCCACCTATTTTTCTTTAAATTTGTTGAATTATTTTCCAGTTTTATTTCTCTGACTAGCATTTATTTAGAAGAGCACATAGTAATATAAATTATTTTACTCTAACAATTACTATCAGTCACACTCAATACACGTAAGATAAAAATATTTATTATTTTATCTCTCCGTTCTTTATGATTTTGATTTACCTTTCATTTTCTTGTTAGTCAACTTGGTGAAATAAAGAAAAACATCATCTTCTCTTCTTTGAATGGTACACACCATTAATAGCGATAATGGCTTACACGGTTACACCCTCTGATGTTACACCATTCACACATTTTAGATGTTAACATGACTTAAAGATATTACATCTAAAAACTAATGCCAACACAAAAATCATTCAAAAGATATATAGTGTGTAAATATATATATATATGTATATATATATATATATATGTCCACCATCTATCTATATGTTACTATCATTAACTCCACTACCATAATTATTTTAACATGTGATATCATTTATCTTGTCTTGTCGGAGGAGAATAGAGAGAGATTGATTTCAAATATGATTGGTAGTGGGGATAGAAAGAAAAAACAAAAGTGCTATCTTTGATTTTTTTTTTTTTAAAATTTACATTTTAATTATTGGATTTAAAAACTCAAAAGTAAGATATTAGATTATTAGGATTAATTACTAAATTAAAAAAAAATTTAATTTCTTAAAGCTTTCTTTCATCGACAAGTGGCGTTGTTTAAGATTTTAATTATCCTAATATCTTGTAAAAGAATAAAATAAGAGCCAAGTACGACTTTGTATACTCTTATCAAAGATTCCGTGTAATAGAATCACTTTCCAACAAATTTAGAAACTCTCTCTTCTCTTTCTCTTTCTCTCGTCATAACACAAGAATCTCAACCATCTAAAATCGCCTATGGATCGTACCCAGCAACCCGAATCCGCGACCCGACCAGGAAACGCCGTCGTCCTCGCCATCGAATGTCTAAAAGGAAGCTCCAAAAGCGAAGAATGGAGCGGAGATATGCTTCAAACGGGAGACATAGTGGAGGAGATACGAATCGGGTCAGGACCCGGTTCGGCTATTTTCAAAGCTCCATTTAAAGGAGGTAAAGCTTGGCTTCAGAAGGTTCTTCACAATTCATATAGGAACAAAGAAACTTCTATCGTCGTCAGAGTAAGACGTGGCTCCGATGATTTCTCCGATCTGTGTGCTTGTATTGTTCCTAATGAATCTGCTGGTAAGAGACAATACATGCTTAGATCCATTGATGACCCGAATTATACTGTTGGATTCTCGGATCGGACTGAGTCTGATTGCCTCGGTTTGCAAGGTGAGTTAACTCGGTCGATTAAATATCTTTTTATTTTATTTCTTTAGTTCTTGGGTTGACATTTCCGGCGTATTTGTTGACTTTTTCATATCGTGTTTCTCAGTTGGTGAAATCAATTAATGCTATTACAACTAAAAAGTACGGTTTTAAACTTTTTATTTTACGAATTTGTCGTTGATCAAGAAAAAAACAGAGTTTTTAGAATTAAATTTTCCATACTAAATGATGTTTTGACATATAACGAGAATGTTGTCTTTGGTTTTTCTATTTTTTTGGTTCAACGTTTTGTTTGTCTTTGAAAACATAAATTTATAGCATTGCTATTTGATGATTAATTATAAACTAAGAATGATTCTTCGGGACATCTGAAAAAAATAACTATTTCAGCAAAGAATCTTACTATTTTGAAACGAGAGAATCTTTATACAAAAAGTAAAAATGACTTTTTTATAAAAAGAAATAAAGGGTAGTAAAAATGGAGATGCGGGGTATCGATCCCCGTACCTCTCGCATGCTAAGCGAGCGCTCTACCATCTGAGCTACATCCCCAAGATGTTATCTTATTTGCAGCTTCAAGAGCATCAAGAATGGTGGAAGCATTGGTGAGAGCTAAGCTTCAAGATGGTTACGTTTCATATCCATGGGAAAAACGAATGCAAGAAGCTTTACCAATCTCCGGCTCTAGCAATTTCCTCTCCATTCTTTTTCTTCCTAAAGCTTCTGGTTGGTAACAATATATAATTCATTTAGTTACAACACTCTTTGTATATATTAACATATATGTGAATATTGACAATTTCTTTCATCAAAATAAATAGCTTATGGTAGGTCAGGTTCACGGTACAATGACTTGGAAGACACACTAGCTCGTGCCAATGCTTGGCTAAGTTGTTCACAAGCTAATGGTGTTCCCATTGTTTTTATGAATATTCAGACTGAATCATTGCTTACTAAGGTTAGAGATTTATTTTAGTTTTTGTGTAATATTGTTTTTTTCTGTGTAGAGAGTTTTGAATGTGTAAAATGTTGACTCCTGGTTTTAGATATCGGGAGAGACAGCATCGGCGACTGTTAATACGACGTCGCTTTCGGATCTGTCGAATCTTGCAAACGCGAGTCTCTATGGGTTTGAGGATTATCATGGAGTTGATATTGGTGTGGTGAGAGCGGTTCGGCTTTGGTTTGCTCCTCTTGGTGTTGAGTTTCCTCTTGAAATCAAACTCAGAGATGATGATACCAAACTTGGCTTCTCCATTAGCCGCACTGAAGAGGTAACAATACTGTCTTGAAATATCAGATTATCATGGAAATTTCTAGTTTATGGTTTTGAACAAAAAATATATTACATAAATTAAATTTATATGCTTTTACTTATTTACTTAGTAAAATTGGAGACATTTTTCTTCCGGTTGAGACAAATCTACCAAACAAATCATGTTCTTCCGCTTTATGAAGTTAGACTTGACGTGGGTTGATGTTTTCTTGAAATTAGATGTTTTCACTTTTCACACACATAGGATTTTGTTTTTTTAACTAAAATTTATATAGTATAATTTTGTAAAAGGTAGATATGGAAATAGCTATAAATTAGCAAAACACCTCTAACCAAAAACCCAAAAAATAGCAAACCACCAAATCTTTTTGAAGCAAAAATGTAAGTCGAAAACATCAATATTTTCAATTTTTATGAAATTATACAATCATTAGTTATAAAAAAAATCTTACAATAAAAACCAAGGATATATTTGTTGTTTTTGTCCTATTTCCCTCCCATTCCTATATTCATTTGTTATTCGAGACACATTTTAGAACATGAATTCTTATTACAGAAGTTTTTCAAATAAAATTGAAATTGGATAAGATTTTCCATTTCAAGATTTGTCCCGAATTAAAACAAAAACTTTTAAAAATTTCAGCTAAAATATTATTACTTGGACAGGGTTTCATTTACGTCTCCTCAGTGACAGACCACGAAGACGAGAGTGCACCAGCTGCAAGATCCGGTCTAAGCTCATTGTACAGAGAAGCAGCCAAGGCTTCACGTCGTCTGGTGGTTTCACGTGTAGGCAGCCAAAAAGTGTTGCCTTGGATGGTCTCCTCCACAGGAGCCATTCGTTGCTACGACACCGTTTCCCTCAGCCAGAAACTATCACTGCACCGTCACGCCAAAGTCCATATCGTCCTCCACGTCTTCCTTTGGGACTCCTCTGCCACAGCAGATTTATTCTCCTCGCCACCTAGGAGCAGCAGCGGTGGGACACACTTGTTGTTTAGTAACGAAACGCTCGATTCCACGGAGTTTCCGCGGCTTGGTGAGGTTTTATCACCGCGACAAGTCGGTGATAGACAGGTGATGCCATTGGCGGATGAGGATGAGGATGCGTTTAGGTTTGAACGCGAAAATGCGGGTAATGCTTCGTTTAAGTTTCAAGAAATCCCTTTTACTAACGAGTCTTTGTGATGAAAACTATATGTTATATTTGGGAGTTGGGAGCTTATATTGTGGAGGATATATATGTTTTTGATACGTGCATGTAAATAATTGGAATACTCAAGGAGTTGAACTAAAGTTAGTTATATTGAGATCGATGTTTGTTTCTTCATTCACATTTTAATCATCACAAACAGCAAATAAACTAACAATCGTAACCTATAATTCTATAATCTACATGACCTAATTAACCAATCATTAGATTCGGATGAAGAAAGTTTATAATGACGAGAATTTTGAAATTACCGCTCCATCGCTCGACAAATTCCAAACTTCTATCTGTTTCCTTTTCGACGAAACAAACTCAGTCGAGTGAGTTATTTAATGAAGTTTTATCTGATTTGAAGATTTCTTCAACAATGCTTCATGTAAAGAAAAAAAGAAAAAAAAAAACTAAAAAGGCTGAGGATTTCAGAAACTGGATAGCGATTTAACACATACTACATTGACTAGAACGTTGAGAACTTTTATAGTAAAGTGGCTCAAATTTAATGGGGTTTTATCTAACGTAACGCAAAAAAAAACAACATTGACGTCCATAACAGCCTCAAGGATGGGCTCATGAATCTATGATGGGCTCGTTATTCATAAGTCAAGCGTGACACAAGTATAAATCAACGTCAAATATTTTTGAGAAATTCTAATGGTATTAAATCAAGGGTGTACTTATCTATGAAAGGTGTACTTATCTATGAAGGTTTTCAAAGAAATGTTTAATTTAGAAACTCAAATAAAATTGGGTATTTAACTCTTGCAACTGGAATTTGGAAGTGATAAGAAGTTATATCTTTTTTATAAGCACGCCGAGGATTTTATTATTTTTATATAAAAGGTTCACATGATAGGTATTGCAAAATATTGTCAATGTGCCATGATAAGTATTTTAATAAAAATTAAATGCTAATTAGTATTGATTACTTGTAAGTTGTAAGTTGTAACCAATCAAATGAACATGCCATATCAACACCACCAGCTAATAATAATAATATACTCCCCTTTTCAAAATATAAGAGGTTACAGATGAAATCACGCATGAACCTGCGATATCAGCACCACCATCTAATAATATTGATATATTACTTCCGTTTCAAAATATAAGATGTTTTAAATGAAATCACACATATTAAGAAGTTGCTTTTATTTTTAAAAAGTATCATGTATTATATAAAATAAATTAATTTAACCAATCATAAAAAAACTGCAAGTTACTATTGGTCACATAATATCCAATAAAATAAAAAGTTACTTTATTAAAGTAAAAATCTGAATACATCTTATATCTTAAACACACAAAAAAACCTCTAACATCTTATATTATGAAACAGAATGTAGTATTATTTATATGATATTTTTCTTTTTCTTTGGTATGACCACCATTAACACGCACATAATAGTTGGTTTACATGATATAAATT